>JZLH01S0609315.1:20816-43251 GCA_001188425.1 Eucidaris tribuloides | reverse complement strand
CGACAGTGCATCATGCGTTTGTTCGCCTTGACGCCTATCGTCAAACAAAATGGTGTTGCTATTTGCTACACCCAGCTTACAAAGACTGATGAAGACTGAAGTTTTCAGAAGTCGTTCGGTAATATAACTGCTTTCACACTTTAATGAATTAAGTAATTCTACGGTATTTTTGTGATTAAATTCTCCGTATCGATACACTATGTTCTGGTCTTCTTGCCTCTTCTTCCCCGGAGATCAGCCGCAGTCGCAGATGCAGTAGTAGACAACAGAGGCGTCTGATCCGGTGGGGGGGGGGGGGGGGGGGCAAGCATATCGATTTGCCCCCAATACTTTTGACAACTTGAAAAATTCATAATATACATACAAATATATGGTTTAAAAAGCATGTGAAAGCACTATAGATCTATAACATGGCTTAAAAATACTAAAACATACAAATTGTCAATTTTTCGGTGCACTCCGTGTGCAAAATTCTGTAGAGAGACCGCAGAGCACACTGAAAATTTGGGACATTTTTTCACTTTGCTTCCCCCCCCCCCTCCCCCAATCGATCTGAAACATGGATCGACGCCGCTGCAGTCGCAGACAAGAGCTAACTCAGCTACAACATTAGACCCAAGGCTTCGACTCTGTATCGCCGTCAGGCCGTGGTCGTTTCTCAGCAGTTATCAGACGATCTGACAGGTATTTCACATGTACTAGCTATGGTGTAGGCCTGCGTACGCCGTATGTTCTGCTGATGTTAAGTAACATATCAATACATACTATTCTAGAGATTGTTGAAATTCTTGTCTAATCAGTTATTTATTATCATGTGAGTTTACTATCTCTCTTGTTGTTTTCTTTGTGCAAAAATCAGCTCCTACTACTGTACAAATCGAACCAGTGGGGCGATGGTTTGAGGCCAGAGTACACAGACAGCGCAACCACCTGTCCACATCACACACAGACTCCGTGTCAAGTGATTGAAGAGGATGAATCTTCAGATGATGAGGATCTGGAGGAAGATGATGTATGGATGCCATGTTGTTGACCCTTGACCCCAAAGAGTGGAAGGTACTTTAGATGGTTTTCATCAGTGTTTATTTCATTGCCATACTAATTACATTTGTGGTATGTAAATAGTGACAGATCCACAGTGGATATAGGTATTGCATGCCTTCGATCTGATGGATCGTCTCCCTACAAGAAAATAAAATTATCAACTAGACATATTACTTTAGGTTCAATTTCATTTGTTTGGTTGCTAGTTTCCACATCTCAACAAAATTGAGCAGAATTGAGCAAATACAGAACACCCAGTGGCAGTTTGTTCATTTGAACTGTGTTGAATATATGTCTTAATTTGAATACTGAAAAGGTTCACACAAGGAATATACTGAAATTCAGTTGAATTGTGATTACTTAAATCCTCAAAAACAGGTGTGAATGGAAGTGGCTTCAATAGAAATGTGCATGTTGAAATTGTTAGCTGAATTAAAATTGTAGCTTTCTGACCTAACAGTTATTTCATTTATTATTATTGTTTTTAACAGCCATTGTAATTGTGATAATTCAAGTACTGCTCAGAAATTAATGTGGTGTTGAGTTCATTCAAAATATGATTCATAATTATCAGGATCTAGGAAATTTGATCGAGAAAATATCTCTAATAATGTTTATATTGAGCTTCTGTTCATGGTCATTAGGGTAGTGGAGTTTATCTCTATATAGCAGTATTTGGGAATGTATATCTTCAGCGTTCACGATTAACACTATCCACTAGCCAATGGCTAGCAAAAATCTTGGCGGACTAGCCCAATTTGAAGTAACTAGTCACTTGGCTAGCCAAAAATATTACTTTAGTATTGCATGAAACATTATGAAAAACATTCCATTTTAGGGGGGTGAGTAGATCAGAATTTCTAGCAGACTAACAAAAAAATAAGCTAACTATCCACCTGGCTAGTTGAAAGCAAAAATTAAGCGGACCCTGATCTATTGGTACTTGATGAAATAAAAAGCTTATGCTTCGCGAATTTGATCATTTTGTTGGCCAGGGGGTTACTTTTCCGGTTTTGCAGTGCATTCTAGATACTTTTTTGTATTGAACCCTAATGGCAATTTACGGGGCTCTTTTTGCCCATTTCCATGACAAAATCACCCCGACCCGCTGTTTTTTTTGCCTGATTGTTTCAAGTAGGTCTAGTACTGATTTTATTTCTTTCTTTCATTTCTAACAGAATCAGGATCACATGCTGTCCTGGTTCTCAAGCTGAGGTCAAAGCCAGGAACTATGAAATTAAAAAAGCTTGTAAGTTATTCCAACTTAAAGGCCTATTATTTCTGGCATGATACTGACGATCCCACTCAACTGTTCTTGTAGTTTTTCGTTAGATCTGTCATAAATAAATAAAACATCCATTGCAGATGTCTTATTTTTGTACTTCTCAGATCTAACACTTATATCAATCCTGTGCTTGTTGGATCCACCTTGGTTTGTTTTAATAAACCTCAAAATCAATTTATTAGAACTGTGTTTTACGAAAAACCAAATTTATACTCATGCTGTGATTTATTTTGAGCTGTTCCATCGCATTCAGATTTTTTTCCAGTATCAATTTTTGTTCTCTTTCAAAATTTCACTTGTTGCACAATGTTTGCTGTTCCTAAATTTAAACACCTTTTTTCGTTCTTACGCCACGATCAAGCGAAGTTTTAAGGCATCATCCTGACAAACGGAACAGACCGAGGAACAAAAGCTCGACAACTGGTGATGATGGATATATTTCCTGCATCACATAGGTGAGGTTACACATTGAGCGTAATTTCTTTAGAAGGCATCTTTGGATTTCAGATGTGTTAATTATCCTTCACCTCAAAGGCCTGGAGGGCATCGATCAGATGTCTCATCTTCATCCACACACGCACCCTGATCTTGTATAGTGATATCTAGAGACCCTGTTTTTGATTTTGATCAGACATCCGGTTGGGGCCAGCATCCTGTGACGTGTAAGTGAATGAGTTTAGTATTTAGTGGGTGATATCTATTGTGGGTCAATGGCTCTGAGGGTCAATTAACTTCTGATTAACTTCCAGGTTAAGTACAGCCAGGGCACCCAGAAATGTTATTAGGGTCGTGGTATGAGCCTGGTTGATAATAGGCCAGTGAAATATTTTTTGCGCCAAACATGTCAGGTTGGTTGAAAGGATAAGGACATTGAACTTGATTTGGTTCAGCATATTCAATGAGAACTACAGCAAGAATTGTCCAACTGATAGATGTTGTCTGTAGTGAGGTAGGGTTATGATCAGTTCTGTCAAGTGATTCAAGTTTCAAAGGCTCAAATGAACTTGTGCTATTACTTGCTGTATTATCGAGATTGGTGGATGTGCGTATGCTATTTGTTAGTTCTAGGTGTTAAATCACGTAGCGCTAGGGAAGTGGAGTCCGATATAGGCAAAGCCCTGATTAGGCCTTATGACGGTTGTGCGTAATAAGGGGAAGGTGAAGGGTGAGGTATGTTTCAGGTGTAAAAATTGATGATCGGGGTTAAATTTGACTGTGAGTTGAACAGCACTTGCAGCATGCAATACATTGTCAAATCTTTTATATCTTTACAGCTTACGAGATTCTCGGCAACCAGTGAAGAAGCGTTCATATGACAGCATCGATCCTCAATTTGAGAATGAGATTCGCTACTCTGCAATGAGACAACCAAGGACAAGTTTATCAAACTTCACGCAGCAGCTTTTGTGTAGGAATGCAAGGCTAATTTTTTTAATCCTGAAGTATGTTTCATATAATTCATATTTTCCGCATAAAAGTTGCAGTACAGCCAAGTTCGAATTTTGGTGTGTGGTAGCTCAAAGGTCATAACTCATTGAAATGTCAAAATAGCTATATTTTAAAGGGGTTCCGTTTCATTACTCTCAGTGTTAATAGGATAATTTTCACAAGATTTGTATGAAGGCTATATGATATCAAAATACAGCCTAAGTTCATTTTTCAGAGACATGTGTGTGCTAAAGATCAAGGTCATTGTCATTAAATGTGAAAAATAATTTTAATGGTTTTCTGTTTGGAAAACTTTAGTAATTTAAATTTAATGAAATTTGGTGCTGAAGGTACATTGGTAGTATCAAAACTCACCCTAAAGTTTGATTTCAGAATTATGATGCTCAAGGGTATAGCCATTAAATATGTAAAATGCTAATTTATGTTTCGTTTGTAACTTTAGTCATGTGAGACAGGTTTTGTTCTTGCAAGTATATAGGGCATAAGTTTCCGTGTCTTATTAAACTGCGCATTACTATTTTACCCCAGCAGGTGCCGGTGCTATGCTTTGCTTCGTCTTCTGTCTTGCTTTCATTTTTCTCTCCATCTCTTTTCTTTCTTCCCTCTTTCCCTCGGCTTGATGTTTTTCTGTGATATTTCTTTACTTTTTTTTTTTCATTTAATTAATTGTTGAAATGTTACTTTCTTTTAATGCAGTAGTGGGTCTCACCAAACACGCCCGGTTCCCCTAACTTGATTGGGGATGGCGGTGGAAGAATTTCTGGAATAAAAATACTATTTAAACATAGACCGAAGGCTTCGACCTCTGTATCGCGTCAGGCCGTGGTCGTTTTTCAGCAGTTATCAGACGATCTTGACAGGTATTTCACATGTAGATCTACCTATGGTGTAGGCCCGGGTACGCAGTATGTTCTTGCTTATGCTGTGAAAGTTTAACATATCAAACCATACTATTGTCTAGAGATTGTTGAAATTCTTGTCTAATCAGTTATTATTATCATGTGTGGTTTACTATCTCTCTAGTCTCTTGTTGTATCAAGCATATCGATTTGCCCCCCAATACTTTTGACAACTTGAAAAATTCATAATATACAATACAAATATATGGTTTAAAAAGCATTGGAAAGCACTATAGATCTATAAACATGGCTTAAAAATACTAAACATACAAAATTGTCAATTTTTCGGTGCACTCCGTGTGCAAAATTCTGTAACGTTAGAAGACTCGCAGAGCACACTGAAAATTTGGGACATTTTTTCACTTTTGCTTCCCCCCCCCTCCCCCAATCGATCTGAAACATGGATCGACGCCGCTGCAGCTGCAGACAAGAGCTAACTACAGCTACAACATAGACCAAAGGCTTCGACCTCTGTATCGCGTCAGGCCGTGGTCGTTTTTCAGCAGTTATCAGACGATCTTGACAGGTATTTCACATGTACCTATGAGGCTATGGTGTAGGCCCGCGTACGCAGTATGTTCTTGCTGATGCTGTGAAAGTTTAACATATCAAACCATACTATTGTCTAGAGATTGTTGAAATTCTTGTCTAATCAGTTATTATTATCATGTGTGGTTTACTATCTCTCTTGTTGTTTTCTTTGTGCAAAAATCAGCTCCTACTACTGTACAAATCGAACCAGTGGGGCGATGGTTTGAGGCCAGAGTACACAGACAGCGCAACCACCTGTCCACATCACACACAGACTCCGTGTCAAGTGATGAAGAGGATGAATCTTCAGATGATGAGGATCTGGAGGAAGATGATGATGTGGATGCCATGTTGTTGACCCTTGACCCCAAAGAGTGGAAGGTACTTTAGGATGGTTTTCATCAGTGTTTTCATTTCATTGCCATTAACTTACATCTTGTGGTATGAAATAGTGACAGATCCACAGTGGATATAGGTATTGCATGCCTCGATCTGATTGGATCCATCTCCCTACAAGAAAATAAAAATTATCAACTAGACATATGTACTTTAGGTTCAATTTCATTTGTTTGGTTGCTAGTTTTCCACATCTCAACAAAAATTGAGCAGAATTGAGCAAATACAGAACACCCAGTGGCAGTTTGTTCATTTGAACTGTGTTGAATATTGTCTTAATTTGATCTGAAAAAGGTTCACACAAGGAATATACTGAAATTCAGTTGAATTGTGATTACTTAAATCCTCAAAAACAGGTGTGAATGGAAGTGGCTTCAATAGAAGTGTGCATGTTGAAATTGTTAGCTGAATTAAGATTGTAGCTTTCTGACCTAACAGTTATTTCATTTATTATTATTTGTTTTTAACAGCCATTGTAATTGTGGATAATTCAAGTACTGCTCAGAAATTAATGTGGTGTTGAGTTCATTCAAAATATGATTCATAATTATCAGGAATCTAGGAAATTTGATCGGAGAAAATATCTCTAATAATGTTTATATTGAGCTTCTGTTCATGGTCATTAGGGTAGTGGAGTTTATCTCTATAATACAGTATTTGGGAATGTATATCTTCAGCGTTCACGATTAACACTATTCCACTAGCCAATGGCTAGCAAAAATCTTGGCGGACTAGCCCAAATTTGAAGTAACTAGTCCACTTGGCTAGCCAAAATATTACTTTAGTATTGCATGAAACATTATGAAAAACATTCCATTTTAGGGGGTGAGCTAGTCAGAATTCTAGCAGACTACAAAAAAATTAAGCTAACTAGTCCACCTGGCTAGTTGAAAGAAAAAAGTTAAGCGCGACCCCTGATCTTATGGGTACTTGATGAAATAAAAAGCTGTATGCTTCCGAATTTGATCATTGTTTGGCCAGGGGGTTACTTTTCCTGTTTCAGTGCATTCTAGATACTTTTTTGTATTGAACCCTATGGCAATTTACGGGGGCTCTTTTGCCATTTCCAGGACAAAATCACCCCGAGCCCCCATGTATTTTTTTCCTGATTGTTTCAGTAGGTCAGTACTGATATTTCTTTCTTTCTTTCATTGTCTAACAGAATCAGGATCACTATGCTGTCCTGGGTCTCTCAAAGCTGAGGTACAAAGCCAAGGAACATGACATTAAAAAAGCTTGTAAGTTATGCAACTTAAAGGCCTATTATTTCTGGCATGATATGAGATCCCATAATTGTTCTTGTACTTTTTTCGTAGACTGTAAAATAAAATAAACAATCCATTGCAGATTCTTATTTGTACTTCTCGATCAACACTTATATCAAACTTGTGCTATGTTTGGATCCACCTTGGTTTGTTTTAATAAACTCAAAATCATTATATTAGAATGTGTTTACGAAACAAAATTATATACTCATGCTGTGATATATTTTGAACTGATATCCATGCAGCAGTTCAGATTTTTTTCCAGTATCACATTTTTGTTCTTTTTCAAAATTTCACTTGTGCACAATGTTGTGTTCCTAAATTTAAACACCTTTTATTCTTCATTCCCACAGATAAGCGAAAAGTTTTAAGGCATCATCCTGACAAACGGAAAGACCGAGGAACAAAGGTCAGACAGACTGGTGATGATGATTATTTCTCCTGCATCACTAAAGGTGAGGGTTACACATTGCAGTAATTTCTTTAGAAGCATCTTGGATTTCAGATGTTAGTTAATTATGCCTTCACCTCAAAGAGCATGGAGGCATGATATTTTCAGGATGTCCATCTGTCCATCCACCCACGCACCCTGATCTTGTTATAGTGATATCTAGAGACCCCTGTTTTGATTTTGATCAGACATACTTGGCCCAGGCATCCACTGTGACGTGTAGGTGAACTGGTTAGTATTTAGGTGATATCTATTTGGGGTCAAGGGTCTGAGGTCAATTAACTTTGATTAACTTCCAAGGTTAAGTACAGCCAGGGCACCCAAATTTATTGAGGTCTGGTATGAGCGTTGATAATAGGCAGTGAAATATTTTTGCCAAAATGTCAGGTTGAAAGGTCAAAGGACATTGAACTTTGATTTGTTCAGCATATTCAATGGAGAACTACAGCAAAGAATGTCCAATGATAATGTTGCTTAGGAGGTAGGTTAGTGACAGTTCTGTCAAGTGATCAAGTTTAAAGGTCAATGAACTTTCTATTACTTGCTGTATTATACAATGTAATTGCTTATCTTTTGTTAGTTCAAGTGTTAAACACTAGCCTAAAGTGGAGTCCATAATAGGCAAAGCCCTGATAGGCTTATGACTTGTGTAATAAGGAGGTTGAAGGTGAAGGTATGTTCAGTGTAAAAATTGATATCAGTTAAATTTGACTGTGATTTGAAACACTTGCAGATGCAAATACATTGTCAAATCTTTATATCTTTACAGCTTACGAGATTCTCGGCAACCCAGTGAAGAAGCGTTCATATGACAGCATCGATCCTCAATTTGACAATGAGATTCCTACTCTCAATCAACAAGCCAAGGACAAGTTTTATCAAACATTCACGCAGGCTTTTGATAGGAATGCAAGGTAATTTTTTTATCTGAAGTATGTTTCATATCAATTCATATTTTCCATAAAAGTGTGCAGTACAGCCCAAGTTCGATTTTGGTGTGTGTAGCTCAAAGGTCATAACTCATTAAATGTCAAAATAGCTATTTAAGTGGTTTCCGTTCAATTACTTCAGTGTTATAGGATCAATTTTCACAAGATTTGGTATGAAGGTATATGATATCAAAATACAGCCTAAGTTCATTTTCAGAGTACATGTATGTAGCTCAAAGGTCAAAGGTCATTGCTCATTAAATGTGAAAATAACTTTTAAATGGTTTCTGTTTGGAAACTTTAGTAATGTTAAATTTTAATGAAATTTGGTGTGAAGGTACATGTGGTAGTATCAAAACTCACCCTAAGTTTGATTTCAGATTATGTATGTCAAAGGTCATAGCTCATTAAGTATGTAAAAATAGCTAATTTATGTTTCGTTTGATAACTTTAGTCATGTGAGACAGGTTTTGTTCTTCAAGTATATAGGGCAAAGTTCACTGTTTATTAAACATGTGCATACTATTTGTACCCGGCAAGGGGATGCTATGCTTTGTGTCGTCTTTGTTTGCTTTCATTCTTTCTCTCTCTCTCTTTCTTTCTTTCTTCCCTCTTTCCCTCCTGTTTTTTCTTGTGTATTTCTTTACTTTATTTTTTTTCATTTATTAATTGGTTGAATGTTTCTTTTTATGCATAGGTGGTCTAACAAACAGCCGGTTCCTAAACTTGGTGGTGAGAATTCCACCTTTAAGGAAGTTGATAACTTTTATAAATTCTGGTAAGTTATGTTTATGATACATCTCAATATTTCTTAGTTTCTCTGTCCAGATTGCAGGAATATTTCACTGACAGTGGCTCAAATTATATCAGTTTAAATGTGAAAACACTGTCAGCCTTATACAAAAAATATGGAGAAGTAATTCCACTTATACCATACTATCTCTCACCAATTTTCTGTAGATTTGTCACCTGCACTAATGGTTTGGGAGAAGCATTATTGACAATTAAAAAAAAAAATCATAAATGACCCCACCAAAACTGTTTGTTATGGTGTTTTATGTGATTTCATACTCTTTTGAATATCTAACAAGCAGAAAAAATACAAATAACCTAGCAGTGTAATTGAAAATATGTTGTAAAACAGTATTTTACAACAATTTGTATTTTAAAATCATTTTACATCACTATAGTGTCAAAGTAGCAAGCTTGTCCACCTTACTGTCCATGCATAATTTCTTGCTTGCATGATTATTTACTTGTAGTGACAGTGCACTGTATGCATTTCAATTGAAATGAACTTCTATGATAACAAATATTCTGATTGGCTATAATGATGGAGATAGAAGTGTAGTCCTCTCTTCCACTGGAACTTAATTGATGAGTGTGTTAGCGGCTGTGGTAATGCCATTTGTGAGAATGTGACATCATTGTAAGATGATATTTCAAGTTAAGGTTACAATCAATTTAACATGATTGTAAATACTGTTGAAAATATAAACTTACAATAGTAGTTACAATGACAATTTTTAAGAATACAGCCCCCGTTGTTCAAAGGGACCATGGACTTCAGTAAGTTTCTCCATTTGATCAGCAAAACGCTGTGTATTTCATATAATTCTATTTACAGGTACGATTTTGATTCATGGCGAGAGTACTCGTATCTTGATGAGGAGGAGAAAGAGAAGGGGGAGTGTCGAGAAGAGAGGCGATGGATTGAAAAACAAAATAAAGGAGAAAGACAACGGCGCAAGAAGGAAGAGATGGCCAGGATAAGACAGCTTGTCGGTACGACTTATTTGAATTTTTAAATTATTATCTTGAAATCGATGAGTTTTGCTCTATTACCCTGACTTGTTTCCTGTTAATTCATATTTCAATGGAAAAGTGTATGTATGGCATAAGTTAAAAAACAAATTATTTGCAATTTTTCTTTGAAAATTATACATAGAGTGAAATAGCTATCAACACATACTATTGTATCAATGTGTATTTTTGGATCTGCATTGGTGGATTATGGAGAGTATGACGTTAAATACTGAAATGCCAGGCAAAATTACAAAAAAGGCCTGAAATGGCGTAATTTTGAAATAGATTCTGTCTAAGATCATGAGATGCAGATGAGACATATATTACACATGCGTAACATTCTTGTTAAATGTTTGGTGCAGGTAAATATGGCAACCCTAAGCTTTGAACCATGTGTAACTAGATAGAGATGTCTAGAAATGTCATTAATCGTCCATTACTTTCATATACCAGACATGTGCACGTCCCACCTATGTCAACCCAATTTAATGAGGTCATGAATCAAACGTAATACTTTTACTCTTTCCTACATTCTGATAGATAATGCCTATAGCTGTGATCCTCGTATAAAGAAGTTCAGGGAGGAGGAAAAGGAGAGGAAAGCTGCAGAGAAGAAGGCTAGACAAGATGCAGCAAGGGCAGCAGCAAAGGAAAGAGAAATGGTAAAGTACAGAATTATTTTGCCTTTATACCAGGGGTTCCCATTTAGTGCCACTTGTAATGCATTGGGCCTTCCAAAGTGGTGCATGGAAGCAACTTTGAAAATTAATAAATCGTGTAGTTTGTTTTATTTTTGTAGTCCACATTGGTTACAACCATTCTGTGCCACTTAAAAGGCCTCATATTTAAAAGCTTCTGGAGGGATCTGCCCCCTAGTGGGGCACTACTAATTTCCAATAACGATATGGCCATTCAACAATACTAATTGAAAACTTCTGCTCTATACCAATGGTACCAAAGGTATTATGCCTTTGAATAAGTTAGTCTGTTTGTGTGTCTGATTGTTATTTCTTCTTTACCACAAAAATTTGTAACACATGGATGTTGGTTAACTAAATATTCATGTAGCACCATTATGGATTGGGAGACAGAGATGAAAAGGTTAAATTAATTTGGGGGTTGAAAAGCAAAGGAACACAGGGCTCTATACTTGTATGTGTTGTGTCAAATTACACCTGATTTCTGCATTAAAATACCCAATGTAAGTGGGTTATATTCTGCAAAAGTTACCAATAAACTTGTTTGCAGTTGGTCAGGAAGTATGCCAGCTGGCCGTATCTAGGGATATGCGCGCCCGGTGCAAACAATGAAAATCTGTACGCCACCCTGGGCGATTCTACGGGGTTAGGTTTATTCCCCCACCCCCCCCCCCCCCCCCCCCCCCCCCCCCCTCCAACCCCCCCCCCCACCCCCCCCGGCTGCAAGTTGAAAATGCTGATGTGCATATAGAAAAATACCATCATGTTCTGAAAGCACTGGAAAGCACTACAAACACCATTATGGAATTAAACATAAAAAAAAACAATTAAAAAGTACATTTAAAAAAAAATTATGTTGGCAACTTGGCATGTTTCTAGCGCCAAAAATTTTTGACTTTTTTTTTCTTCAGTTTGACCCCTCATCGGAAAATATATATAAAAAATGATCGATGACCCTGGTCACACGGCCGACCCCCCCCCCCCCCCCGCCTTAACAAAAGTTAGAAATGCCACACTTGCCCTCCCCGCCTCATAATTATATGAAACTATAAATGCAGAGCGAAGACGAATCAAGCGAATAGAATAGTCTTGCAAAATATATGCCGAGGAGCGGAGCGACCGGAGCCTTTTAGAAAAATCAATGTACTCGTAACCCTACAAAACCCATTTTTCTACCCTGTGGACTAGGAGGGATGGGCACATACCTCCTATGAGGTTCATAATTTTTCTTCCTTTTTTCATCCTCTTTCTCTGTTTTGCATTTTTGCGCCCCCTTAAAGTAGCGGCCGGGGCACGTGCCCCCTCTGCCCCCCCCCCCCCTTAGATACGCCACTGGAAGTATGTATAATATAAAGTTTAGATATTTTGCTTTAACATTCATAACAATGTCTAAAATTCTTTGAATTTTAATTGCTGACACTACTGGTATGTTCTTTGATGCATTTGTATTACTTCTATAATCCTAATAAATATTTGATTGTATTTTTTCCTTCTTGCTGACTTACAGGAGCAACTTGCTGCTCAAGAAGCAGAGAGGTTAGCAAAACAAAAGGAAGAGGAGGAGGCAAAGGCAAAGGTACACATTTTGCAGGTGTAAAACTATGTGGAAAGGAGCAGTAATGGGTATTTCAATGGAGATAGTAGTTATTTAATATTAGAAAATAAAAAAGCATAACAAATTTTCCTTATTATTCATAAACAGCACATCCATTCAAGTCATATATTATAGTATGTTGTTGAGTTCATATTATACTGTACACGCCATATATTTTCTACACTGATATTTTTTCCAATTTTTCTTTAAAATGTGTTGTTTGTGAGAGTTAATTTCCCACAACTTTGTTCAGACATATTAGGAAGTAATAATTTGTGTGTGTTTTAGTCACAAAATTTGTGAACATATAGATATACAGTACATACAGTATCATCAGAAAATTATTTCTCCGAATATGCTTTTAATTTTGGATTTAAATTTGACATTGTCAAGTTTAAACCTAATCAGGCTGGGCTTTTTTGGCTATGCTATATCGGGGGGGGCTGAGATATTGGCCGTCGATCGCACGATCACGCCGAAAATCGGCACGCACGTTACCCATCACGTAATCTACAAGACAGTATAGTTAATTAATTTCATATTAATTAATTATGCTAATTTATGCATAAAATCATAATTAAGCTGTAAATCACTAATTAAAGCTCCAAAAATGATAATTTTGGGGTCTGGACACTCTTTTTAGCGTTCTTAGCAAGTTTACTTGAAAAAAATTGATTTCCTATGTATTTTATTGTTTTTTCAAATTTCATATGTATTTCTTTGTTTTTTCAACCTCTTGTTTTCTATTGTTTTTTCGATGAAATTTGTCGGGGACACTTTTGCGATCATAAACAGCACAAAATTAATTAATTTCAATCAATAAAAGTAAAAATGATCATACATTTGTGAATTTTGGCTGAAAACACAATTTGTATTGAAATTGTACACAAAATCACGTTTTTGAGCGATTTTGGGGGTGACATGCAAGTACAGAATGTTACGTAACTTCGGAACTGCGTACCCGGACGTCCCAAATTTGGTCTCAAAGGATGTGTGACATTTGAGAGAATAAAGTCATGAAACGCCATGGCAACTGCTTCGCGCGTCGCAGACATATTGCGCGAAAGAGTGCTACCATTAATGTGTTTTTGTTTCGTACCTTATGTACATGCAGGGTTCCCAGCCCATCAGGGAAATCGGGGGAAATTATTTTACTTTTTTCCAGTGAGGGAAAAGTCAGGGAATTTGATAAAAATGCCTCAAATCAGGGAAAAGTCAGGGAATTTTGATTGTCCCAAAAATTGAAAGTAATCAGTCAGTAGTCAATAGTACTAATTAGTTTTACATTACAGTGTTTTATACTGCAAATACTTCACTGCAACAACATAGAAAACATGTGAAACTGGAAATGAGTTGAAATAATTATCATGGAATTTTGAGACTTCATCAGGGAATTTTGTTTTCTTGAAATGCTGGGAACCCTGACATGAATGGATTTTACTTCATTCTGTTCTTTTTTGCAGGCACAAGCAGCTAAGAAGGAAAAGGAAGCTCTCAAGAAGGCCATGAGGAAAGAGAGGAAAGCTATAAGAGAATTATGTAAAGTAAGTTGTCTGCATGAGCAGATGATATAGACAACATTAAATAATTACAATGGGTAGAGTCTGCAAAATACTTCAGTTTTATGTTAGGTATATTTCCGTTCACTCTGAAAAGCCATTTCCATACCGAGAAAATAAATCAGAAGTTATTTTGCTTTTTTTGTAACTATGGTATTAACCCATTGTGGAGTAAAAACAAAAGATATCTTAGGCTGTCTACAGAAAATGCTTGTTATAGTGAAATTAAATCGTCTGCAATAGGTTAAAGTGGGTTATTTTATTAAGAAGATTCAGTATCGGAAGAGTATGATACATGTATTCCTTCTGTAGGGGACCACTATCACAGATAAGTACTGCTGATGTATTCAAATCTACTGTACGTTAACTTTGAGAATATTACATGTAGGCATGTAAGCAAATTTTCTTGCAATATAACTTCAAAGTTAATCTGTTATTTGATAACAAACAGTTTTGTTTTGTAGGAAGAGTAAATTATTGTATAAACATGAATAGAGTTGGCTTAGTTTTGAACTTTAAATTACCCCACTGTCATCTTCTAATCTTCTAAATCGTCTAATATAACACAAAGTTTATATTTGTTTGCAACACATACATTGTTTTTGTGGTAAATTACGCCTTTTTATTCCTAACTAATCTGTACCTATTGCTTGCTTTTTACCAGAAATATAATTACTTTACCAATGAAGATGGTGTTGTAAAGGCAATGGAAGACATGGAAAGGTTATGTGAACGTCTGTCTCTAGTGAGGTAAGTTGTAAAACAAAGTAAATCTGTTTAAATGAGTGTTGTTTTCATTTCATTAGAGACACACATTAACATTGTGAAACTTCAATTTAAAAAATTTTCAAACTTTGATATTTGAGTTAAATAGTAGTGCTTAAATGGACAGATACAAAGGTTTGGGAAATTATGCTGCCACTGACAAGATATGCATGAATAAACATCACCCTTGAATTACTACTGCGGTGGGGCATAAAATAGCCTAGATCTGCACATGGTAGTCTATGGGAGGAAATGGGCAAGGTTAATCCGGTTCACCCGAGTGTTCACAGATTTTCACCTTAAAATACAATTTTTTCAGGGTTTCATTTTTAGACTGTATCAAAGACACTTGGAGCATGGAGGATTACAGTAGCTCACATTTTTTAAACTGTTGACATTGTCAACTTGTGTCTTTAACATCATGACAGTTTTATTTCACAGCAGAAGTAATGCCAAAGTGTTTGGGAAATAGTTCACTGATGGAGAATAAAACAATATCTTAATAGATTATTAATGTAGCACAAGGGACTTTGGGTCTGCTCCTGGTGTAACGAGACTACTGGAATTAGCCTTTTACAAGTACCAAACTTGATGTTTCAAGTATTCCAAGCATTTATCATAATGGGGGATTTCCTTGATAGAATTATTGATTGTTATGCAGTCTACTTAATCCCAATAATTACCCCAACATTTATTTTGATGTGAATTGTCATGTTTTACTTTGTTAGAAAATGGAATAGATTTATTTAACCTGGCAGTGACATCCTCCACTTTCAACTTCATTCTGTTTGAAGAGATTTCAGCGTGGAAGTGTTGGTAGTTGGTAACCACATGGCTGAGATATGAATAACAAAGAATATGAGCAAAAATATAGTAAAAAAGTATTCAGCATGCAACAATGTTCATTACCATTATTCAGTTGATACATTAAATTTGTAATTGATTAATCGAAATTTCATAGCTAAGGATACTTATCCAAGGATATTTATGTTTTCTGTTATTACAGGTTACAAGAGGTGAATGAAAAATTCAGCAAAGCCGATGCAGAACAAGCAAAAACTATTTTTGAAGAACAGGTGCAGTACAGATTTTGTGCAATTTATGTCTCTTTAGTTTATTCAATTATAAATTTAGATTAGTTGTTCATACTTTACGCATAGCGGTACATTTTGGTTCATTCTATGGACAAATGATTTTTTATTTCAAGCGCATTCTTGGGCAATCTTGGTATCATTTTTTTCTTCATATAAATTCTTCATTTGCTGCCATCAGTGGATTTTGTCACCAAGAAATTAAAGTATTTTAATGTTTTTATCTGAATGTTACACTTTTTAACATTTCACCATCTTTGAAAAAGATATTTATACATATCATTGCATTTTTAATTTCTTCTAGGTTGCTATAGTAACAGCTGAGATGGAGAAGGAACGACAAGAAGAGTTGGCCAAGCAGCAGCAGGCCCTGTCCAGCTCCAAGGGAGGTGATGGGGGTGGGTCCAGAGGAGATAAGGGTTGGTGTGATGAAGACGTCCAACTACTCATCAAAGCTGCCAACTTGTTCCCTCCAGGGACGGGATCCAGGTTAGACATTTATTGTTTGATGTGGGGGGAGCAATATCGGGGGGGGGGGG
Organism: Eucidaris tribuloides; assembly: GCA_001188425.1. NCBI lineage: Eukaryota > Metazoa > Echinodermata > Echinoidea > Cidaroida > Cidaridae > Eucidaris > Eucidaris tribuloides. The sequence goes on along the minus strand of JZLH01S0609315.1, from coordinate 26,950 downwards.
AGTGTAGAGAGGCGATGGGGGGCAGGTCCACGAGACAAGGGCTGGTGTGACGAGGATGTCCATTTTCTTATCAAAGCTGCTAATTTATTCCCTCCAGGGACAGGATCCAGGTAAGACATTTGTGAATATATGATGGAGAGGGGACCATATTTGAAGTGGAATATATTAAACTATTTGGACATATTTGTGTACATTATGCTGTGAACATATACCTTATCAAATAATCCTTGGATAAGCAATTAAGTTCAAGGTTTTTATAGTTCATGATATGAAATATCTTTCTAGAGAAAGTGTTAGCCGTTAAAAAGACGGTTGGAATATAGAGTATGAAGAAACTCATACCTCATATACCTTATCATTGTAAGATTATCATAATTAACAGTAAAATATAAATTTATGAGAGAAATTATTTTCTAAAAGAGTCAGGTATTCTAACCTTCCTTTTACTTGTCATGTTTGGTAATCATCATTACAGAAAAGACAGAAATGTTACCATTCTACATCATGTATTGCATAATGTGTTGTGCAATGAATACGCCTGAAAGTGTTCCAATTTGTCTAACCTCTCCAGGTATGAGGTGATAGCCAATTACATCAACAACCACTCCACATCTGGTGTCAAGAGAGTAGCCAAGGATATCATCAGTAAAACTAAACATCTCCAGAAACTAGGTGAGTTGGAATAAAATTACTGCTTGGCAATACAATATGCCCCCTAAATGATTCAACTGTTTTAAATTTCATTTATTGTCTCGCCTGAACGAAGTTCGGCAGAGACCTAGTAATCACTTTTCCTGTTAGTCTGTTGGTCTGTTAGTCTGTTGGTCTGTTAGTCTGTTAGTCTGTTGGTCTGTTGGTCTGTTACGAAAATGTTAAAGTTTTTGTTCAACTTGCTCTCATTTCTTTATTTCTGCATCAATTGTGTTCACACTTGGTTCAAATGATCCTTGGGTAATATCTCGTGCGTGTTGGTGAGGATGATGAGGTCAAAAGTCATCTAGGGGTCAAAAGGTCAAATGATATGAGGCCATGTGCATCATTATTCTTAAAGTTTTTGTTTAACTTTCGCTCATTTCCTTTTTGTGCATCAGTTTTGTTCACACTTGGTACAAATGATCCTTGGGTAATACCACGTGCGTGTTGGTGAGGATGATGAGGTCAAAGGTCATCTAGGGGTCAAAAGGTCAAATGATATGAGGCCATGTGCATCATTATTCTTAAAGTTTTTGTTTAACTTTTGCTCATTTCCTTTTTGTGCATCAATTTTGTTCACACTTGGTACAAATGATCCTTGGGTGATACCACATGTGTGTTGACGAGGATGATGAGGTCAAAGGTCATCTAGGGGTCAAAAGGTCAAATGATATGAGATTATATTTAACTTGCTCTCATTTCTTTATTTGTACATCATTTGTGTTCACACTTTGTCAAAGTGATCCTTAGGTAATACCACATGTGTGTTTATGAGGATGATGAGGGATCAAAGGTCTTCTAGGGGTCAAAAGGTCAAATGATATGAGGCCATGCTTAACTTGGTCTAATTTCTCTGTTTCTACATCAATTGTGTTCACACTTGGTACAAATGATCCTTGGGTAATACCACATGTGTGCTGATGAGGATGATGAGGTCAAAGGTCATCAGGGGTCAAAAGGTCAAATGATGTATTTCTTCATCAATTTTGTTCAAACTCAGAACAAACGATCAGTGGGATATACCACATGTTTTGTTGATGAGAATGGAGAGGTCAAAGGTCATCTAGGGGTCAAAAGGTCATATTGCATGTTTTATTGATCGCGAAATCAGGCGAGACTCGTTCGTGAACCACCTTGTATGTAGATGAATGCACTGTATTTGACGTTCTTTGATGAAAAAAAATGTCCTCAAAACACATTTGGTCAACAGTGATTACTGTATGCAGTGAAGTAAGCTTTAGATTTGGGAGATACAATTCTCAATGAAATAAACATTAGATATTCTTCCAGTCAAGAATTTGGCACATAGACGTCTTTGAACATTGTAGGGTCATAGGTCAGGTGGCATTGTAAGGGTTGGAAAGATGTAACTCTCAAATTACAGGCGCAGTGCAGCGCTACAATTATCGCAGGTTTTATCATTGACGAACGCACTTCATTTGCATAAAATCAACAAGTGTGTACGGACCAATGCAAAAAAAGGTAAACAAATTTCGAAGCTAAAATCTTCTTCAATACACAAACTACTGATTCCAAATGTAAAGAAAGTTGGAGTATGATAGATTTCTGATAAAAACATGTGCATGAACAGACTATTGGAGGATTTTAAAATGTGAAATTTTACGAAAGAAATTTACCTTCAAAACAGAAAAAGTAGCGCAAGAAACTATCGTAAAATTCACCCATTTAATCTGCCATTGTAGAAATGCGAATACCATGAACAGAAAGGAAATTTCTCGTACCTACGTCAGCTCAAATGTCATCCGCTCCCATGTCAAACAATTTTGTACCTCAATGTCCCTATGTCCTTGATAAAAATTAAAACTACGTGGAATGGCTTCGGTCCCACTCATTGCTTTTCATGTATTTCCTCCCGGCTCGCCGCGGTGTGTATATCTATGGAGGCCTGTGTGTGTGCGGTGCAGGGTGTTGTTTGCAGTGAATGTTGTGTGACTGTATACCATGTGCAGAACTCGCTCGACTCAAGTCAGTGCGCGAGCAAGGAAACAATTTGCGCATGCGTGCAGCCTGAATAACGGAGTTCGCTGGCCAAAATTTTCTATATCGAGTCACATAGAGGGTACACGATTTCTCAAAATCTACTGGCTTGACCCAGCTAAAATTTTCCCTATAGATGAATGGAACCTTCCTCAATATGGTAATGAAGTCAGTGTGTGGCCTCGTGGCCGTCCGTCATTGTGTCAAACAAAAACAGACAGCTTGTTTTTGTAGAGTTGTATTTAAAAACATGTTTATATCTCAAGTTCTGATTCATCAAATTTCATAACTTTTGGTATTGATATCAAGTTCATGGAAAACTTAGATAGCCTGGGAAGTTTCACTTCATAACTCGCTGGCAAAACGAGGCAATGCGAATGTAAAGATTTTTACTCTTTCTGACCTCGTGTGTGGACCTCCGTAGAAGTTCGTTGGAAATTCAAAATAAACAGGGCGATAATGATGTGCAAATTGGGGTGCTACGCTGCGCCTGATTACTGAAATAGTTTTCTTTGTTCTTATGTTTGATAATCTCATCAATATTCATCTGAATTTACGTGCTAGAAACATTAGCAAAAATGCAATTTTAAATGTGCGATTGCATTTTCAGGAATGAAAACAAGATGTGTATTTCATCAACAAGCCCAATTTCAAAAGTTTTCAATATAGCTACCAAGTAACCAGGGTTAAGATGTATTTTATGTTCCATTTGGAGCACATAATTATTTGGGTAGATGATTTTCAACTGTGGAATAAACTGACCAATGATGAATAAGTTCTCTTCTATGTAATAAAATTCTTGCAACCAGACTTGAATTTAAAACGGAGAAATGATATGACACAGTGACAGCTGTGTGTGAGTTGTTTGTGTAGGCATAACTTTAATACATGTGTTGTCATGTTGTCCATTATAATCACAAACTGTCATATGCATTCTACTTTTTTTTTCTTCACAAAGATACTTCAATGAAGCAAGCAGCCAATGAGAAGGCTTTTGAGAAGTTCCAGCAATCCAAGGGAAAGCTGAAGAAAGAAGATGATGCCCCACCTTCAGAAAAATATGACAGTAAGAAAAATATATATTTATATGTTTAATCTTTCCTTGTTTGCTCACTTGTGACATACTTGATAATATACTAAATAGAAGTAGGATAGTGTATATTGACAGATATTTGTAAACAATTAATCTTTGCATTTGTACCCTAATTTTGTATTATTGTAGCTCTGTTGCTGTCACATTACAACTGCTAATTGGCATATATTCTTTGTTCTAATCCTACAATATTTCATTTGATTGTAATTCATACAGACATGTCATGTATACTTGAAAGAATGAAAAATATTAAAATGATTTCACTTTAATATTATTGTCACGTGCGATCCGACATTATTCAAATCGAGACGATTGCAATTAGCAGACTAAATAAAACAATTTCCAGGACACACTCAACTAGGTTACACTTATAATCTGTATAACATTTATTGTAGCTGATTGGATGATCATAACAACAACAACATCCCATGTTCCCATAGCATGAATTAGATCAATTAAGTACTTCAACCATCAATCAGTGATTACAGAGTCATTGACAAAGTTCACGCGTTGGACACCGAAAGTTACTGCTGAATGCGACACCAGCTGCATCGCGACATACGTACTGTAGAATACACGCACTGTACAACCGTCCATCGCCGCTGAACCCGACTCATTGTTATCGCCGCCGCGTAGACAAACCACTGTCCGAATGTCGTCTATCAAGATACGCCACTCTATACATGTATCACTGTTCGATCTCTCTGCCTGGCGTAACAGGTTGACCAAGTTCTCGCTTGCACAACTGTCATTATAGCATTGCTTTTCCGAGCAAATCCCGTCGGCAGCTACGTTCACCGGCCACGAAACCGTCTCGCTAATTTCCCCTGCAGATCGGCAATAATCGTGATATCTATGTTTAAAACTGGTCTTTTCCCGGTACCCTTGTCTGCTTCCAATACATCATCCTGCCGTGCTGAAAACCCATCCAAAAACTAGTCTCCAATCTCGATTGCGAAATCCTCCTGGTTACATGCACAAAAAAACCTGCCCTCAGCGGCACAGTCATTACAGTGTTCGCCGATATACATGTAGCTCTATGTTCTAATGTGACAATTATGTTATGTCTATAACCCATTAATGACATAGATCACATTCGTGTGGAAGATGATGTTATGCATGAAATCTTGTAGTTATTTTATGCCTCCGCAACGAAGTTGCCAGAGGCATCATGTTTTCGGGTTGTCCGTCCGTCCGTCCGTTACCGGTTCTCGTTACCGCGATAACTTAAGAACCCCCAATCGGATTTTGATGTAACTAGGACCAAGTATGAACTATGGGGCAACAATGAACTGATTAGATTTTGGAGCTGAAAGGTCAAAGGTCAAAGGTCACCGGGCCCAAAATATGTCTGATTTGGGCTCGTTACCGCGATAACTTGAGAACAGCTAATCACATTTTCTTGTAAATTGTGTGAGGTATGTATTATGAGGCACCAATGAACTGATTATATTTTGGAGCTGAAAGGTCAAAGGTCACCGGGCCTAAAATATGTCTGATTTGGGCTTGTTACTGCGATAACTTGAGAACTGCAAATCAGATTTTCTTGTAACTTGGGTGAGGTATGTATTATAAGGCACCAATGAACTGATTAGATTTTGGAGCCGAAATATCAAAGGTCAAAGGTCACCGGGCCTATAACATATCTAATTTGGGCTCATTACCGCGATAACTTGTGAACGGCCTGTTGGATTTTGATGTAACTTGGGTGAGGTATGTATTATAAGGCACCAATGAACTGATTAGATTTTGGAGCTCAAAGGTCAAAGATCTCTGGGCCTAAAACATAATTGGGCCGGTTACCGCGATAACTTGTGAACGGCCCGTCGGATTTTGATGTAACTTGGGTGAAGCATGTATTATGAAGCAACAATGAAGTGACTAGATTTTGGGGTTGAAAGGTCAAAGGTCACAGGGCCTAAAACTTGTCTGATTTGGGCTCGTTACCGCGATAACTTAAGAAAGGCATGTTGGATTTTGATGTAACTTGGGTGACGCATGTATTATACAGCACCAATGAACTGATTAGATTTTGGAGTTAAAGGTCGAAAGTCAAAGGTCACAAGGCCTCATAGATGTCAGATTTGGGCTCATTACCATGTTAACTTAAGAATGGCGAGTCTGTTTTTGATGTTACTTGGGTGAAGTATGTATTATAAGGCACCAATGAACTGACCAGATTTCAGGGTAAAAGGTCGAAGGTCAAAGGTCACCATGCTCCATACTTTAGTGTCTTTACCATGATTACATGAGAACGGCTTATCAGATATTGATGTAACTTGGGAGAAGTGTATATTATGATAGATAGTACGGATAGTAGATTTATTCAGTCTCACATCTCTCTCTTGCG
>JZLH01S0609312.1:108676-112084 GCA_001188425.1 Eucidaris tribuloides | reverse complement strand
CTCTCGCTCGTGTTGTTCGCGCATATGAATGTGTATAAACATAAGACTATGAGACTGGGGGGGGGGGGGTCACTGTACCCCCTCGACAAAAAAATGAAAATTGGAAATTCAGGAAAAAACGGTCTAAAAAGCATTTAAAAAATGGGCAAGCTTCTGACAAAAGAACTAAATTTTACTATTCAAATTAAAAACAAAAACACAATTTAAATTGCTAACTGCTATCTTTTTTTGTTTGTTGTTTAGAAGCAGCTGCCCGAATTTCAAAAAAAAAAAGTCACAAATTTCGGCGCGCTCCGCGCGCAATAGTTGCATTCTAAAAGTTTGGAAAATTGAACGACATGAATGTTTACTGGTATTTTACGTAAAATTTATTAGTTTTGTAGTGCTTTTGATATTTTAAAAACATAATTGGGCATTACTTTTTATGACTTTTTCGTCTTATCAAAATTATGAGGGGGGGGGGCAAGACGACCTAACCACTAATTCTAATTTTTTTAATTAGCGAAAATAACGAATTGCAAGTCAATGAAATACAGATTCATTTGTCACTAAAAGGGGCAAAAACTGTATTTGTTTCAAGGTGAAATTGCAAAATTTTCTCATCCTGGGAGGGGGAAACCCCCTCCCAAACCCTCCCCCAATTACGTTTTTATGTGACTATTCAATATCAATATCAGTATGACATTTTTATGCATATTTTAAAAGGCAAAACAGGGGTGCGTGCACTCCAGCCACTTTATCAACGCATTCTGCGTACAGCCTGCAGGGGATCTCCCTTCACCCCCTTGCAGTTCAAATCTGAAAATGAATATTTGGGCATTAGTCAGATATTCGGGCAAAAAAAAAAATGCTCCCCTAGAATGAAGAGGTCCCATACGCCTATGTGTATTAATAAAGGTTTCTGAAAGGATATTGCGCGACAATGTGACTTTGTTATTTTGGGTTAATAATCTAATTGATCAGACGTGAACATATGTATACATAATACTCCCACAACCCCCCTCCCCCCGGCTCGGTCGCTTCCGTCCCTCGCCGCGGATCTCACACTATTACATAAATGTGCCCCCGTCGAGATTTTGCCCCCTCAAAACTAAAAGTGTTCCGGCGCACCTGTTTGATACACAACGTATTATTTATTGCTCACGCACGATTGAATTAAAACAATGGATATTGATGCTACCAAAATTTCATTTGCACGCACAAATTCTACCTATGAGTGCACTTTCAGGGTAGTACATGTATTCTTTATAAGAAATAAAAGCATGACATAAATACTCAGTATTTCTTCTTTTATCTGACACCTTATGCGTAAACAATGAATAACGTACGAAGGAGAACAAGTAAAATCAAAACATGCTTGTTTTAGCGTGATTTTTTAGAATAAATGAATTTTGAGCATTTGGAGGCAAACCGAACAAAAGGTTCACGCACAGCTGACTTCACACAACATCTTACTTCGAGCACAACAATAGGCACCGGATCTTGTTAGCGAGGTAATTTCTTGGTTGCTGGCTGCCAAATCCAGAAAGCAGGGTTAATGAATGCCTTTTGGAACATGTTTGAAAACAGGTATCTTTTCAAATGGTCTTTTCTTACTCATGCATCGCTGATTTTTCACAAATGTGCTATCATATGAAAGAGGATAAAATAGGCGTTTTAATGATGTCCTTCAATATCGAAGATATTCTGAATACACTCATGCATGACAGTTTGAATTTCAAATTTGCTTGTGCAAATGTTTTTATATCTGTATCCCTTCTGATTGTCTTTGCTCAGTCATTCGTGAATGGGAATCTTTGTGACTGGTATCAAATTAAAGAAGAGAAAATATGCCTTCCATTTATGCACGATTTTCTTGTCATATTTGTTATTAATATATATCTTCATCAATCTCGGTTTCCTTTTTTCTGGGACATACTGTATAACTATATAATGTAATTTGCAATTAATTCCCCCCACAGCACATTCAGTACACTGCGGTTTGGCTCATCACACGTGGGCCTACAAAATCCAACTCTCCTCGTCATCCAGTCTTCGAGTAATAGGTATACACCGCCGTCCTGCCCTCCAGTATTTAGCATGAAACACCCTGTTCCTCTTCTTCAAAGCTAAATAGGTCTTACTAATCCGTATATTCCGCAAGTCCTTGTTTCAAGAACAAGTCCACATTATCAGTGAGATTTCCCTTTTCATCTGTTGTATATCGACGGCATAGAACCAGAAGAGCGTCATTGTTGTGTACTTTTTACCGCAATAGCACCCTCCTACAACACTGTAAAAATTACGGTGTCAAAAACAACACCAGTCGGTGTTGTGAGAGGATCGCACAAGCCAGGTGTTTAAATACACCATGGCGTTTTTAATATAACACCAAATATTGTTGATATTTCAAACAGATAACACCATTAGGTGTTAAACTAACACAAATGGGTTTTGAACTAACACCTTGACTTTTACACTGGTGTAAAATGCTTGGTGCTGTCCTGTCACAACACCGACTGGTGTAATTTTAACACCACTGTTTTTGTATTGAAGAACCTGTAATCTAGGATGGATGTTCGAATGACGTTTTGTTACCTTCAGTTCAGAAGTTTATGAGTTTTTAATGTATATTATTTACAGGTTATTATTGAATTGTTATATGCAATTGGTATTGTGAAAGGGAAAATAACATGGTTGGGAGCACTTAAAAATGCAACAAGAAACAAATGAGTACAATATACAAATTAATACAATAACTGGAGGGTATTATTATTATTATTTTATTATTTTTTTGTGGGGGGGGGGGGGGTTGCCATGAAATTGTTCACTTGAGGAAAAACAAGCTGAAGCTTCCGGCACTAAATAAAAGTATAATCGTGATAGAAATTGAACCCGAAAAAAAAACTGTATAAAACTTGCCTCCCACGGCGCACATTAAAGGTAATTGTTCAAAACTGTAAAGGTATGACTACCAAACTTTTACAGCAGTAACCTTGATAGTTTACTACTTTCTAGAATAGTTTATCACAAAATGGTTAATGCCCCCAATCAGGGGCATCGGTCCATTTTTCGGATTGGGGTGGCACAGGTGAAAAATTGTAATATAGAGCTTTGCGCATAAACCGCCCCGAAAAAAATTAAAAAAAATTGTACTTTTATTAGTATTCTTGTGGTTGGTTTAATGGCTTTGTAGTGCCTTCCAGTGCTGTCTAAACATATCGAATATTTCAGGTTGTTAAAATTATCGGGGGGGGGGGGCAAAATCGATATGTCTAACGAGTGAGGTTCACATTTTCCTGCAATGTAAAGGAGAGATTTCTTCTACAATGCCTGCGGCAAAACATTTTGTTTAAACAGCTTTACTGTACCAAGCAGGTAGGATAGACTCTACTGTAATCACAACAAAACATGCACATAATTATACTA
>JZLH01S0609312.1:93676-101176 GCA_001188425.1 Eucidaris tribuloides | reverse complement strand
GATAACCACTTTGCGCTGGCACATCTATATAATAGTTTAATTCAGTTAATATTTATATTTTTCAAATATTTATTATACCATTAACATAATAAGAAATGTACATGTCATTTGTAGAACAAAAAATATTCATAATTCTTAACACTTATTCTTGGTATTTCTTGATTTAATTTTAATAACTCACATATATTTTGGTGATATAATGTAATCATACGATTTTTATTTAATTATATAGCAATTATGCGTCCCCTTTGTTCAAACTGTTTGATTGAGGATATAAAAAATATATTGGAATGGTATTCTTGCATTTGCAGTTAAAATGAAATATTTTGCATGCAGTCTGATTGTATTTAGTAAATAAAACTTATCGCAAAGTTAAGTTCTTAAACAAATTTCTTCATCTGTAAACTTAATTTGTCATATACAAAACTATTGAAAAAAAAATCCCCCAATAAGTCACATTCTCACATTTAAAAAACAAATTAAAGGCAGGGGATCTCTTTGGTATGCCTAAAAATTAACATTGTGTAAATACGATGGCATTTAGAAGAAAATGCCATCTAGGAACCTTTAGAAAAATATAGGAGCTAGAAACTCAGTTTTAGTGGAATTACAGTGACCGTTAGACTCTGATTTTTTTTTTCTCGCGAGAAAGAAATTCCCACCATAGAACGTACACTAAACGGCTGTTGTTTCTCTTTCGCATTTTTCAAATTCTAGGTAATAACTGCCCCCGAGATTTCACAGACATGCCCTTCATCAATAGCCTAAGGGCATGGGCTATCTTTTCCTGGTCTGCGAGGATGTTTGCAAATGAGATCCACTGCCTTTAATCAGCGTTTTGGGTGGCTTTCACAGAAAATACAAGTAGGGGAACCACATAAACCAATTTTAGATTAAATCTTTTGAGTAGAATTTTATTTCTTTGAATAAACTAATGTTGGAATTCAGATAATGTGCTTTTCTCGCTAGCGAGTACAGACATCTTCGGGACGAGTTCTGGAAAAGAGGGATTTAAAAGGTTAAAACAAGGTTTTAAAAGGTTTAAAAGGAGTTTTACGGTTTGTACACTTAACGCCTGAAACCCCAAATTTCATTTCCCTTTCTAAACATGTAGAAATATGTAGAAAATGCGATTCTTGCATAAACTTTAGAGAGTATAAATTTTAAATGACACAGTCGTAATTTAATTCTTTCTACGTATATTATTTCGTGTTAATTCCACTCAATCAATGGACACTATGTTTATTCAATGTCTTGATTGTTGTGTTATACTTACATTAGGATCATCGAGATACATTTAAGCCTTGTATATTGCTGGGACTTGTCTCGGTGGGTAGTCGTAGTAACTCGGACGCTGTGAGAGAGTCAAAGAAAATAAATGAATATATCAATCATTTAATGAATATGATTATGCTTTAGTCATAATAATGATAATAATAATAATAATAATAATGATGATGATGATGATGATGATGATGATGATGATGATGATGATGATGATGATGATGATGATGATGATAATAATAATAATAATAATAATAATAATAATAATAATAATAATAATGATAATAATAATAATAATAATAATAATAATAATAATAATAATAATAATAATAATGATAATAATAATAATAATAAAAGCCCCCCCCCCCCCCCGGTTTAGCCGAAAGGGTGTGTTTGATAATAATAATAAATATAGGGTTATTTGTCAGTGTTATTTATTTTCAAATGAACAAACGTTTTATAAATTTTTGTCAACATGTGGCCAATTTGCAACGTAAATAGTGGAGTTTGCAATCATTAAAGCCATTGACCAACTTTATTGAGGATTTCTTTTTCTTTGAAAAAAAATCCTGCGATGACTCTTCATTGCACTTTTAGGTGGATGGGTGTAAAGCAATGAATACTCGTATAATGAAATAATGTGTAACTAAAATAGTATATAATAATAATAATAATAATACTAATAAAAGAATGAATAATCAAATAATAAATGAATCATATAAATAATAATTAAATTAAATTATAATCATAATCATAATCATAATCATAATCAATAATCAATACTAAATAAGTAAATAAACAAATAGGTAATAATTACGTTAGTTGAAATAATTACTGATCGTATGTCACAAGACGGACAGAAGAAGAGAAAAAAAGACGACGACGAAGAATAAGAAAAAAAAAGGAAGCAAAAATAAAGAAAAAGAAGCGAGCAGTAAAAGAAATAAAGAAGAAGAAGAAGAAAGAAGTAAAGAGAAGAAGAGAGAAAGAAGAAAAAGAAGAAGAAGAAGAAGAAGAAGAAAAGAAAAGAAGAAGAAAAGAAGAAAGAGAAGGAAGAAGAAAAGAAGAAGACAAATTATATTTATTACACATCGATCGTATTAATCATCTAATCGCCCGAATTATTTTTTTTTTTCCGAGGCACCTACGCTCTAATGGGGGTCCAAAGAGTGAAAGGCGCCAGTCCAACGAACATAGCGATCAAGGGACGAGGATAAGTATAAAAGATGGAGGCGATGATGAACGGCTGAGTAGCAGCTCCGAAACATGCTGCGATTGCTCGTCTTCGCTGACGACCGTCACCGATCAAGCGCATGCCCCCAAGTCATAAACCCATGCACATCGCCGCAGCCCAGGAGGGCCGAGAACAGTTGCACAAAGGATGACGGTGAACGAGAACTGCACATAGAAAAACGAATGCAACAAATATCAGCGTGATTCACGACCTTACAGATCTTAAACGTTGGGCGTGTATTGCCACAAGATCTCAAACCGCCCATTGAGTGGAACAAGCCGCATTCATCTTCTGTGTGTTTTTCGTTGAGCGTTTTTGAACGTCGAGTCCCCTTTTCCCCCCACTTTAACCCGTCTTTGAAGACTAAGAAACGAGTATAAATTGGGCTGTCTTTGGAGAATGTGTGTATATCTGAAATCAAATCGTCGAGCAAGGTGTAACATCGGTTCATAAAGATAGTTGTGTATAATCTGATATTGACAAATCCATAAGCTGGTTGATGCACGTCCCATATCTTTTGAGGGTTTGTAAATAATACAAATCGCACAAATTGAAATCACAAGTCCATTATCCTCCATATGCATCCTCATCATCATTATCTACGTCATTGCAATCTTTCGCTGTCGTCACCCATTTTTGGAAGTGTAAATTACAGCGATTCTAACCCGGAAGTTCATCTAACCGCTGGCTTCTTCTTCTGCGCAAACACTTGAGTCAATTTCCGGAATCCCTGTCATCCACGAACTGCCAATGAAAGATTGAAATTTCAAACGAATTACACTCTTTGCTCATGAAATTAGGAATACTTAAAAAAGCATGTTAGAATTGCATTTTTTCCGTGAACGTAACGCTCTGGATTAATATTTTCACCCGCGCAGGTGAAAACAATTATAATGTAAGTATTTCAGGAATTTTGAGCATTTTGTACCGTCCGACTCGACACTGAAACATGTGTTTATAAATGGCGGTGTTGTTGTTGTTGTTGTTGACTCACGTGGTGGTTACGCGCGTTATTAGACTTGTAACAAATACTATTCTGATGTTAATTTAATGATAAATGACAGATTAAAATTTATCAGTTTCTGTGTTTTTTATTACTTTAATTTAATGGTTTTTCACGATTTTTTTGTGGATTTAAAATCAAATAAATATATAATTGTTATTGCGCTTTACTTAAGTTATCTCATGAAATCCCAAAATTGCTTCACATATTGCGTTTTTGTGGAATAAACACTTCTCTTGACAATTTTGGGCGATATAGGAGAAAGTACTTAAGTATCAACGAAATATTCCATAATTATGAGCAGGAGTGTATAGTGCATGCGTTAAGTCATTATAAGAGCCTTTTCACAGTGCCCAAACTTGTCCGAGACCCTTTAGATAAAACACAATTTCGGATTATTGATTAAACAGTTATCACAAACTTGAAAATATGTTATGGTTCATTTGTTATGACAATTACAAATAATTACATCCGAAACAATTCTAAAATTTGGCACCTTTATTTACAATGACTGTCTAGACCATAATAATTCAGTCGTCCGTCATTTAATGTGTATTATACGAATCAATTTTCAGCCTCTGCCTAAACAAGTATAAGTAATTTTAATTTAGTATGAATCGAATGAACACCATAGTAAACAATAGAAGACTATGAGTCAGCATGAATGCCATATCGTGGCAACAACGCTGTTTGTGAAGGGTCACGTCAAAAATTGAACTCCCCACAATCTGAAAGTCATTAAAAGTTGACCATAAATATGACAAACATTAACATACATAGACAAATCATATTGCTCATTATACAATGATATGCATTATGGATGTAGATTTGGACGTATTGGGCGTGTATCCAGGATTGGGGGGGGGGGTTGGGGAGGAGGGTGTCGTGATCATAATTTGTTTGTACTTTTTACAATGAAATCAGCAAGAATGTCAATTCTGGGTAGGTCGTTATCATCATTTTGTGGAATTTTTCATTTAGAAATAATCACAAGAGTGAAAAGGCCACGTCGAATAAAAAATGTCCTTGACAAAATTGCCCTTTGGATTTTTTTGCGTTTTTTTTTTTTTTTTGGGGGGGTGGCCCCCTCGTACACCTTCCGGACCCAACCCCACAATGCGTATAAATTAAAAAATGCAAGGATATATTGATTATAATGATGTGATGCATATATACAATATGCATAGCAGACAATAATCATGTTAACATTTTACTTTAACTAAGGAAAGCTCAAAGCACACGCAGTAAATATTAAAACATTGCCTACTGTTCCTATAATATAGACAACTCCATCGATAGCTCTATCAGTCTATCTATTTATCTATCTACATGTATCTACCAATTTACCTACGCGCGGCTGTAGCGCGCATTGTCACCCTGTCTAAAAACACACTCATATCACCCCAACTCTAAAATCACTCCACTGGTTGAACGTCAGAGATCGCATTACTTTTAAAATTTATTTCTTGTTTTCTGTTGTGTCAATGGTTCTGCTCTTGGACTTATCTGGATGCCACCTGAGCTCAGAACCCCCCCCCAAAAAAAAAAAAAATAATAAAAAAATAAAATAAAAATGAAATAAAGAAAAAAATAAATAATAATAATGAATAAATAAGAAAAAAAGTTATTACTGTCCACGTGTGACATTAAGGGATGGAGAAAAATTTATTTAAGGACACATTAACGATTGTGGAAACTTCATTAAAAGATTGTTACACTTTGACATCTGACCTGCATGATAGTCATTAGCAAAATAAACACACATGAATAGTAGCATATGACATGATCTCGGGTGGAGAATAGGTCTATGGGGGAAACCTGGAATGGACGCTCAATGAATTTTACTCTTAAAAAGCACTTAATAAACGTTTGGGAATACATTTTTTTTTGGTCAGTCTTCATTTTGGACCCTTAAAGAGAAACATATAGCATGAACAAGGGTTATGCAGCTTATTTGTTTTTTTTCTTTTCAAACTTGAAACATAGTTAAATTTTGCCTTTAATGTCTGCGAAAGGGAAACCGATCATTTGCAACTGGTTTTAATCCGAAATCACATGGTATTAGCGAACACACACAAATAACCGATCAAACAGCCAAGCGGAACTTCAACACAACGGTGGTTGCAAACGACCAAACCCATTGTTATTTGAAAAGTTTTCAGCACTCGATGAGGATGACCTACCAAAGTCAATACGCCGAGTGGAAAGGCAAATAGGGTCTTTCAACGGATAGGAATGCGAGCCCTTTCAATAAATCTTCGTTGCATATAAAGAGTGGCTCAGCTCGAAATAATGTACATGCCTACATAGCAGGGGCGCAAATCCATTTTTAAATGTAGGGGGGACGTCACATACAGGAACCTGCGTGCCAATATTTTTTGTACTAGCCAAATTACTAGCCAAACAACTTCTGACAAGCGGAGGGCAGGGGGCCGACGATGACCAAAACCATTTTTTGCCTGCCATTTTTTTTCTGCCAAATTACTAACTAAACAACTTCTGACAAGCAGGGGGGGGGGGCAGGGGGGCCGACGACGACCAAAACCATTTTTGCCCGCCATTTTTTTTTACCTGCCAAATTACTAGCCAAACAACTTCTGACAAGCGGGGGGCAATTTTTCAACTGCGGCGGTCATCGAAACACCGAGATATCTTCGCGTCTCAGTGTGCCATAGCAGACAAGCTGCAATGACAATAGGAGATGCAGCTCACATTGTCTTCCTTATCAAAGCGAGGGTATTCCTGCGCTTTGTCTCGACGGAGCCTATTCTATATGGCACGCAGTAACGTAAGAATATTTCGGTGTTCTGATGATCGCTGGAGTTTAAAAAAATAGCAACTTTAGGAAACTGCATTTCCTAAAAAAAATCCCCCTAAGATCCAAACACCTCAATTAAAATCAATGATCATGGTATCATTTTGTTGAAAAAAAAATGTTCTAACCCATGAAATAATTACCAATGATATTTTGTAGATGATGTTTAAGAAATTAACGATCGCAAGTGTAGCATTCTTTCTGGGCCACCCTGTATATGGGGAGGGGAATCCCAATTACAAATACATACTACGTTTCAATGTCAGGAGAGGACACTGTATAATTATGTCCGTGGGGTGGGGGCGTTCCGAAAATGTACCCCAATAATTGTGACCGTGAAGGTTGCACAGCGCCTTTTCATCGTCCCATATAGAAACCTATGCTATAGATCAACTTCTAAAACGTTTCATTCATTAATCGAATCGTAGAATATTCTTTTAAATCGAAAGAGATGGAAGGAAATTTTATGTGCTTTCAAATAAGCAACATGATTTGCCATGTTTTCCAGCTCTAAAAAAAAGTTAAGAGCCTTGATACAAGACTAACCACACATCTCCTCAGCTAGATGCTAAAAATAGCAAGCTTCCACACTAAAAATTCATTAAAAATACTAAAACACCGAATTCTGCTATTATTTTAGGTGTTCTGCGAGCCACAGACTTCAGATTTTACAGATTACCACAAAACATGACCAATTGACCATTTCCTAATTTTTAATGATTTTTTTGTTGATTTATGCTATGACATCATCTGCCTTCCCACTACGACTTGCGCGGGTTGAATTAGTGCTGTGGGACCTGAATGTTCAATACTTACAACCAGGCCTGCCCATAGCGGAACCCCGGCCGCGCCATGTACGAATGAGCCAATGGTGACGGTGCCCTGAATGCTCAATATGACTCCGTAGGCTATCATCACGCCGCCGGTAAATCCGAGAAACTTCTGCCGAAAAGTCATCTTGGATAACTGTCTGCAAAATAAATAGAGTTGAAGAGACATATAAAAGGTGTATATTCCAGTTAGATAATATACCGTAAATAAATGAACGTGTGAGAAAACTCAGAGAAATACTCTTTTAAGAAAATGAGTGAAAATATTCACTCTTTGAAGTTTGAGGAGTGAATTTCAAAAAAGAGTAGAATTTAGAGTGAATTTGAAGTGAAA
>JZLH01S0609312.1:75445-85851 GCA_001188425.1 Eucidaris tribuloides | reverse complement strand
CTATTTTGGCTTATAGCACTCACTGATCTCCACACCACACAGAGATTGCACTGGCTGCGGGTGAATTATCAATTCTGCCAACAGAGGGCAGGAGACGTAATGATATATAATAATTATGCTAGTGTACGTCGCAAGAGAAAACTCCACTTGATCAAAGACCTTTGAAAATAAATTTCTACCATTCATGAATCCTTGACTCTCATCTAAACTGACCACATAATCATGTAACGTCAATGTGTGTAATTTGAATATAAATCCATGTCTACATCAAATCTCGCCCATATCAACACAGCAGTACATATTTTTCATTAAAATCGGACTTGTCTAAAATTCATGCTCCCCTCATTATGAGCTGGACAATATTTATTTATTATTATTTATTTGCAGTTTAATTTAATTAGGGTGGCCTTGTCCGTTGTACCCAACTGCTTTTTGCAAGGGCCCTGCCATTCATTGAATAAAACAACATGAAAATATAAATATATCACACTATACAATATATATAAACTATTATTATTCAAGGGCAATGCCAGGCTGATGGCAGGTTGACCCTAATAATGAAAAATATTTTAGCTTGACGGTGAGGCCCCCCCCCCGAAAGGACCGAGAGAAAGACAAAAAAGTAATAAAAGATAAAAAAAAAACACTACCAAACACCGCCAAACCAACAACGACCGTGTCAGCCCATAGGTGAGCCAGAATTTCAATTAAAATTGGAAGCAATGAATTTCATCATAATGTACAATGTTCTGCGCTCCTGCCTGCCCCTGTCCTGCTCCTCTCTCTTTCTCCTTCCTCCTCCTTCGTTCTTCTTCCTTTTTCTTCTTCTTCTTTTCTTCTTTTTCTTTTTCTTCTCTTCTTTTCTTCTTCATCTTCTTCTTCTTCTCTTCTTCTTCTTCTTTTCTTCTTCTTCTTCTTCTTCTTTTCTTTCTCTTCTTTCTTCTTCTTCTTTTCTTCTTCTCTTTTTGCCAGAGTTCTCATTATGTCTTTGTAGGAAAAACAATTGAACAAGAAAGATTTTGTATATACCAACTTTAAAAGCTTGATAACGCGGGATATCGCAGAATTTCCGCATCGCCTTACACGTACCACTCTTCTCCTCTTCTTCTCTTCTTCTTCCTCCTCCTCCTCCTCCTCCTCCTCCTCCTCCTCCTCCTCCTCTTCATCATCACCACCATCAGAAACTTATTATGTTCTTTTCAGGCACCTGCCAGACAAGCAAAGAAAGTGAAAGAAAATTGGGGTAACAAAGAAAATGAAAGAAAATTGGGGTAACAAAGAAAGTAAAAAAAAAATTGGGGTAATAGTTTTGTTTGTTATTTTGTTACTTGGTGACAGTAAGAATTAGACGGTTTTGTCATTTCTTGAGGTTCCAGAAGAAAAATCATGGTGATTTAAGGTGATTGAAGATGAGTACTATACCACCTTATAACATAATATTTAAAATTTGTCTTTCTGTTCTTGCACATAATGGCTCTGCTCGCAAGGAATGTTCAGTTGGAAGTTTACACGTATTGTGTTTCATTCAGATGATAGAACAGAGAAATAAGTCACATTATTGAAGAGTTCCTTTCCAATCTGTGTTGAATCCACGTTAGTGCGTTCAAATGAATAAAAAGCCTTTCTTTGTTAAAATTTGTACGGACGCCCATGGGCGGCGATCTTTGGGTGGGGGTGGAGGTGGATGTTCCTTTCTCGATTTGTTTTATTGGAGGGAGGATTGTCTCCCCTCTGGATATTTTAAACTTGATGGGTGATTCCATGCGTGTCGTAGGGGACATTTAGAGAATATTATCGAGTCTCTTGGCAAAATGCTTGAGCAATGAAGATATGTTTTATGGTAATCATAAAGTACTAATAGGTACCCTAGTGAAGTAATGACAACCAACAAAAGTTTGTTGTTTATGGGTGAATTAGAGATGAAAATGTTGCGTATCGTACGGGACGCAGAGAAAGTCAATTTTTTGAAAATTTAAGTTTGTGTCCAAAACTCTGTGAGTTGCATGGATAAAAAAGACTAAATTTCTACTAAATCAATGAGACAAACACTGAAGACTACTTTAATACAGCTATAATTTTGAAAATGTCTTGAACACAAACGTGTGTATGGCAAATATCTTCAAGAATGCATGTGTCGTACGGGACATCAAAAAGTGTCGTACGGGACATCTCTGAAACAATTTCATAATTACTTGCTTACATCAATAAAAAACACTGCATTGCTTTTAATTTGGAAATATTTTGTTACAAAGCAATTAAACTGACACTTAATAATGTATACATGTCATAAGAATTGCAATCTCTAAAAATATTAAGTATGTGGAACAGGACAAAATGTGTCATACGGGACATGGGAAATGGTGCCTTTCCTCATGTCCCGTACGACACATCTTGTTCTGTACAACAAATTTAATATTTTATACAAATATTTTTGCATGTACACAACATGATGTGTTCTGAGCAGTACATACATGTTTGGGTACATCTTCTCTATCTTTTACAACCCCTACTCCTGTACCCTTCCTCTCCCACTTTAAATTTGATAACCTAGGCCAGTAGGCCTACACATGTACTTCATGACAGTTTGGCACAGGTGTTATAACAAATTGCAAATGAACAAACATGGTGTAAGGGTCTTCATTTTGTTCAGGTGAAAGGATGAATAGGTTAGAAATATGTAAATTTATAAACTTAATTTTAAATCATTAAACTTTTGAAAAAATACACTCTGTTGCAAGAGACATGTCCCGTACGACACAAGAAAATGTCCCGTACGACACACAATGTGTCGTACGGGACAAGGTTGATAATGTTATTAATAGAAGACACATGAAATAAATCCTAACATTATGGTATCAAATGACTACATGTACTTACATAACCTGTACTACAAGATTGTAGCCCCTGAAACTGAAGCACGATCAAAACTTTTTGAAGTTTTTGTGTTGTACGGGACAGTTATAGTTAGGGCTTGCCGAAATAATGACACTTAAGTCTTAGTGGGAAGGTGAATATTTTTGTAAACATAGCTATCAAGAGGACATCCCAACTACTTGACTCACAGGATCTAAAACATTGTTGGGTAGTTTTCAAATCTAGTGCACACACATTTTCAAACATAATGTAAAACTTGTGAAATTTCAATAAAATATAGAAATTTGAGACAATCTTACGCCCAAAACTTACCTGCTCGAGATGGTTTAGGTATTAACCAAAAATGTTACAATACTAGTTGTCAGCTAGAAGCAATTTTAAATTTTAGCATTTTTTCCAGTTGTAACACGGAATCGCCCTGATATTATATTTGCTATTTTGTTGAATAAACTGTTAAATCGTATCAATGAGCGGGGAGGGGGTGTGGGTTCCAAAACCACATCACTTTCAACCTTTGAACGGACATGTATCCTTGGGGTGTTTTTTTTTAACTCTGCGCAATGGTATTTTTATTTCACCTTTCGTGTTTTCGCCCCCCCCCCGGCCCCCGTGAAATTAATTTTCGCCACTGCACACGCCAGTGTAAGAACAGTTTTAAGTACAATACACGATGGAGAACTACATTACTGATGGTAATTAAGCTCCTTTTGGAAAATAACTATTCGATTTATATCATGTTCGCAGTTTATCTATTCACCAATTTGCATCTCTTTTATTTACGCATGTTTAATGCATTTTATTCCCTTCACTTTTCCACCCTTGTTTCTTTCTTGGTTTTCCAGTCAATTCGGGAGGAGGAGGAGGAGGAGGGGGTGGGGGAGGTATATCGCCAAATTACAAATTTTTAATTGGTTTGACTATACCGGTAGTTGAAGG
Organism: Eucidaris tribuloides; assembly: GCA_001188425.1. Lineage (NCBI taxonomy): Eukaryota > Metazoa > Echinodermata > Echinoidea > Cidaroida > Cidaridae > Eucidaris > Eucidaris tribuloides. The sequence goes on along the minus strand of JZLH01S0609312.1, from coordinate 82,041 downwards.
AATGTTACATCCTTTCTGAACAACTCGAGATAGTAACTGGGCTGAATACACAACCATGTTAGTTCAGCGATATTTCTGGTTTACCAGTTTACATTGATACAATTTTATAGAATTTTACGAAGAAATACAATTACGAACTTTATACAATAGAATGCATGGCATCATATTTCTTTAATTCTGCATTATACTGTTTTAATTAATTCGAGTGTTATACAATTTGAAGAGTTTGTTCGCAAAAAAAGAAAAGTCCGTTTATATAAATTTGGTTTAAAACGAGATTTTTTTTTAATTTACTTGGTATGACCTGACGCCCTCATTGTGTAAAGTTCAGTTATGAAGTAGGAATGCACATTTTTCTTCTTGGACAGCCTGATTCGGTTTGTAAACTTGTTTTCTGAGTAAGAATCAAGCAGATCCTGCTTGTCTGCTAAAGAACCAATTGTTTCAAGGTCGTGGATTTACTTTATTTCAATTTTTCAACGTAATTATCGAACCTTTTGAGCGTCGAGATGTGAGTTAAACCACCGATAAACCACCGCTAAACCTACCCCCGGCTTAGTCTAAAGATAAACCCACTTGGCGTACCAACTTAGTACGGTAAGTGGGTTTAACGAATTATGAGAATAGGAAATGAAAGATAAACTCAGCTGCCGTACTAAGTTAGTACGGTAAGTGGGTTTAACTTTTTCTGAGAATTATGAGAAAAGGAAATGAAAGTTAAACCCAGTTGCCGTACTACGGCAACTGGGTTTAGCGATGGTTTAGCGATTAGGAGAATACGGGCCAATATGTTTAGCCCCAAGTGATCAAAATAATCAAAACTTCATTCATGAGTAATATCAATGAAACTGTTTACATTGTAGCAATCGGTGTAACTTTAAGATAATATGAGACCTTAAAAACTGTCACTACCAAAAAGATGGTTCTCTTTCCAGTTACTTGCTACGTACAATGACAGCCGCCTGAAGCAGTAATGAAAGCCGCCATTTTGAGATCACCTGACACATATATAATGCGTTGATTGGTTGGAATGAACTTATCTGTGTTTGCGATAAAACATGAAATTTGGATCAAGATATCCCGAGTTAGAATGCGTTTTCCACTAAACTTATTAGTCAACGCTGACCTTTAGCTATTTCTGAGTGTGTGTAGTTTCAATTTCATAAAAAATGGCGTTTATTGGTTTGCAAACGAACTCTTCATTGACAAATTAATGGACACCAGCATGTATACGGGGAATTGCAATTGCTTTTAAGCAAGGAGATGTGCTATGAAGTTCCAGTAAATTGGCAAAGTTTTACATCCTTAATTTAATAGATTCAGCCCGGGAGATTCAGTGGGCTTGTTGTAACGTGCCGCATTCAACAGTTGGATGCACCATGAACAAGCCTTACCAATTCTTTTGTGAAGAAAAATATCACTTAAAAAAATATCGGTGATGTCCTAAACTAAAAAAAAACCCCGTGACATCTTGTAATACAGCATTTGTATGCCTCATTTAACACCATTTTATATATCGTATTCCGCATAGTTTGCCTGTAAAACTCACCAAAATTGATGTATGTAATTTGTTCTTGCTGTGGATAAAGTCGTTGTTTTATATCATGGAATCCAGGGATAGGTGACATAAATGGATTCATACAAGCGTTGATCTGTGGTTTCCCCATTATACAATCGTAAATAATTATGGAGCTAATTCAACCTAGCCGTCAGTAGCAGCACGACATGGCGTAAGTACTGTATGATACCTTTCAATGCAGGTCCACCTCATTTGGGGCATTGACCAAAAAACGATCTGGAAAGAAAAGTTTCATGGTCGCCAGACTGGTATCGAAAAGTGACATTTCAAATTGATTAAGATGAAGTTGCTGATGAGAAAACAGATTTATTCTCCAATTTTTTTGCGTATTGATGAGATAATTGACTAATTGTAAGTAAGGCAAGTTCCTCAGTCCCACTTGTAGAAGGAATCACCGTCAATATTCCAATGTAGCGGTTTCACAGACACAAACGTTACTCACTAGGTCTGTGTTAAAAACAGCTATGTTGTGAATAGTTATGAAGGCGTGTGACTCTACATTAATGCATATTGTAATGTACTTGTGAAGGTATTTTTAGAATGAATTTAACAAAGGCCATGCACACTATTCTCCATTATTTGTAGAATGGTTGCTCTCAAATGCCTCAGCAAAATTCCTTTTCAGTTTTCAAACATCTTCGGAGTCACAGAAATATTACGACTACTTAGGTTGTCAAGCACTCCCTAGTTTTGAAAAAAAATTGTGCAATATTGTTATCATTATCAATTAGTTATTCAAATGTTTGATCTAGATATGTGACCTGTGCATATTTCGTTTTTTTTTCTTTCTTGATGTCTATCTCCCTTTTCCCAAGAGTATAGAGACCATGTCAAGGGTTAATGCGCTATGTAAGAACTGTGATGATGATGATGATGATGATGATAATGATGATGATGATAATAATAATAATAACAATAAAAAAAAAATAATAATAATAATATTAATGATAATAATAATAATAATAAAAATGATATTAATGAAGTATAATATGTTTAAATATAATATATAATACTAATATAATTAATATTAATAATATAATTGATTATGATTTATTATTGTTATTATATATTATATTTCTTTATTATTTTTTATTGATTATTTATTATTATTTTATTTTATTATATTATTATTTTATGTATTTTATTTGTTTTTCGCCTCAAAAGTTCTATTTACATATTTTCTATTTTTTATTTTTTATTGGTTTGCAGCAAACAAACAGAAAATGCTTAATTCTTCAATGAAACTTCTGAAACGATGCAAACTTTTTTGTCGTTTTTTTGCCTTCGACAAACGTTACTCAGTATCGGACACACACACACCCACGTTTTTGTATAGGAAGAGGGGAGGGGGTAGCTAGCACTCCTTATCAAAAGTTTGTGTTGAGCACCTTTAATGCCCCGCCCACCTTTTGCCGTCACACTGAGTTTCATCATGAATCAAATTCGTCTTTTCTTCCCTAGACCTAGGGCCCTTTTCTCAATATATTCTGTACCAGATGGATATTTTAATAATACAAAGTGTTATTAAATTGTTTTATAGAGTTTTTTTTTATAGATTTTCCAGAAACTACATTCAAAACATTAATTTTAGTTCCTAGGATGAGCATCCCAAAATGGCAAATTGTACAAAATACGTGTTAACAGTGACTCGTTTACGCGTGTTTTACTAATGGTACCTTCAGGTTCTTATCTCAAGACCCGTTTTGGGGGTGTGACATGGCACCACCTTTCCTAACACATCTGCCACTTTGACACTAGGTCACATGTCTTCACAATATTTTGTACGCCTTAGAGGTCCAATTTCAGATAATTTTAATTCAGATGAGTGATTTACACTTCTTTATTTTTCACTAAGGACAACTTCAGGTGGTTTACCTTGGGATCTATTATGTGGTGTACAATGACACCTTGTGACCCTTAGACTTCTATCTGTTGGATGGAGTTTTAAGGGGAAAAAGTTGTTACAGCCAGCATGGTACTAGGTACTTCCAAGGTGTTAAAGAAGACTTTGAATGCTCAAATAACAATCAAAATGAGCAGTGAAGGTATAAATTCAGTTAAAAAAATGCCTCGGTCAAGTACGTGAGTAAAAAGATGTGTCAACAACTATGACAATCGCGGCAAAGGCGCCAATGTACCTCCAGTTTAGTTTTGAGTGTATGCTTTTAACTTTAAACGGTGAGTGTATGTGTGTATGAGAGTGTATGTGTACGTGTGTGTCTGCGCGCTTTGTATGTGGGAGATAATTGGTAGGCATATACATGACGTAGTGGCATGGACAGGTGTGTTTAATTCCTCTTTCATGGTCTTTGCTGGTGTTTTTTAGGTGCGTCATTCAAGATTGAATATTTTATGCCTTTTCTTTTATAATTGGATTTATATTCAAGCAATTATTTTTCGGTGATAATAAAAAGATGGATTGTTTATACGAAATAAATCTAAACAATAATTTGAAAATTCCTGAGTGGGGAGAAAACCCTGTGGGATCTTAAATTGCGTTTATACATGGATTAACTAAAGCAGGATATTAATACAGTGTGTATCAATAAAAAGGTAATCCATGTTTAGAGCTAGAATTTTGCCAATTATTTTTATTATAGAGATCTATAAGTATAATATCCCTAAAGAATAATTTTTCTTCATTCAAATGATACCCACTTGCATCACTGGTGTCAATCATGACCGAGTACATTGCTCTTGAAGAAAACAATGCCATGTTACAGTTTTTTTCCAAGTTTGGGTCAATGGATGAAAGAATTAACACACCAATGAATTGGTTCATGTTTTAAAGATGAGAGGTTATGTCACATTTCATGCAAGTTATGCCAAAACTTGGAAAAAGTATGACTTGACAGTGTTCTCTTCAAAAGTAATGTACCCGGTCAGGCATGACACAAGTGATGCAAGTGAGGTATCACTGGAAAGAGGAAAAGTTGTTCTTTATAAATATTATACTTATAAATCTCTAAAATAAAAACAGTTAGTAATATTTTAGCTCAAAAATGATTACCCTTTTTTGATACACACTATAGATCCATTGAAATTGAGAAGGAAGTTCCCTCCAATAAGTTTGGGGAATTTCCCTTTTCTGTTTACTTACTTTGAAATATACATTGCACACTCCACAAATAACGGCTTTACAAAGGGTCTTTAGTTAGTTGGTTGGGGTTATGATATTTCGAGGATATGGAACTTCAGAAATGCCACTAACTCGATTTGATGATATTATTATCAGGGGTGTCGATCCTGGGGTGGCAAGGGGACAGTCACCATCCCAATGAAAATATTGGGGGCAAACATATTGATTTGCCTCCCCCAATAATTTTGACAACTTGAAAAATTCATAATACTTAATGTAAGGATATGTTTAAAAAGCATTGGAAAGCACTTCAAAATCATCAAACTTTGCATGAAAATCACAGGGTATAAAAAAAAAAACATTTTGGTGTCATATATCGTTCCTCCATAGGCCCCAGAGCACTAATTCAACCAGCGCATGGCGTATAGTGGAAAGATGATGTCACACCATAATGCAACAAAAAAAAAATCATTAAAAATCAGAAAATGGTTAGTTTGTCATGTTTGGTGGTAATCTATAATATCTGAAGTCTGTGGCTTGTAGAACACCTAAAATGGTAGCAGAATTCGATGTTTTTGTGTTTTTAATGAATTTTTATTGATACCTGTGGAAACTTGCTATTTTTAGCATCTAGCTGAGAAGATGTGTGGTTAGTCTTGTATCAAGGTTCTTAAAGGGAGAAGGCGCCAGACCACTAACAGGCATAAGTTAAGAATAAATGACATGTGTAGTATTGTAGAATTATGGTACAATGTGACAAAAACAGCCTAAAGTAATGGGTACTGTGTTATACTCACCCTCACCAAGGCCCTATAAATTAGTTAATTTGTGTTTATTTTACGTCTTTGTAAGTTTTACCCTAAGACAAAACTTGCAGAAACAGCTATAGGGAGAGGAGCTTATCAATTCAAACAGTGCATACAGTACCACGGTGCGGCTAACACACGTCGCATGGCATGCACTGGTCACACATGGTCAGCTCCCTGCAGTGCAAGTGCAATCTGATTGGTTGGCAAGAACTGAAATATTTTCTTAACTTATGCCTGTTAGTTGCTGGCGCCTTCTCCCTTTAACTTTTTTAGAGCTGGAAAACATGGCCAATCATGTTGTTTATTTGAAAGCACATAATATTTCCTTTCATCTCTTTCGATTTTAAAAAATCGATGATTCGATTAATGAATGAGACGTTTTGGAAGTTGCTCTATTTAGCATAGGTTTCTATGGGACGATGGAAAGGTGCTGTGCGACCTGTAATGCAAACTGAACACCATAATTATGTGATAAATCAACACCCCCATAGGGTAATGAGAATAGCGTTTAATCACACGGTATACCGTGCCTATCTTCTGGGCATGTTACAGCATCCACGCAGGTTCGATAGCTACATGAGCCTAGTGCACTGCCATATTGTTTGCTCACAATTAGGTCATTACATCTCAACATCAACTGGGTGACCAGAAAGCAAAACACGTATGAAAAACAGAATGTATTTTTTTTCAAGTTGCCAAAGTTATGTCACTATTATTATTATTATTATTATTATTATTATTATTATTATTATTATTAGACTTATTTTTATTCCTTTGTCATCATTTCGGATGACATGCAGGGACTACAAAAGCGAATTTAATCACTGTTACCCGCTGGCATCCAGTCCCGTGTAGTTTGTATATAGATATGTGACCACAACACCAGGTTTTCACCCTTCCCTTTTCGATGAAGTGCGTGGTTTCTTTTACGTGCTGAGGAGTTTCTATCTCAACACGGCGGGAACTCCGGGTTTACGTCCTGTCCAAGGGACGGATGTTGCGGCACAAATTGTCGCCGCGTCACAAATTGTCGCCGGCGACAATTTGTGCCGTCAGGTTTTGAACAAATCGGCACAGATTGTCGCCGACGACAATTTGTGACGCTCTTGCCGATCCCAATTTTTTGCTT
>JZLH01S0609312.1:44311-63236 GCA_001188425.1 Eucidaris tribuloides | reverse complement strand
ACACACACACACACACACACACACACACACACACACACACACACACACACACACACACACACACACACACACACACACACACACACACACACACACACACACACACACACACACACACACACACACACACACACACACACACACACACACACACACACACACACACACACACACACACACACACACACACACACACACACACACACACACACACACACACACACACACACACACACACACACACACACACACACACACACACACACACACACACACACACACACACACACACACACACACACACACACACACACACACCATCCAACACACACACCATCACTACAGGCACACACATACATGTACACACATAAATACGTGATATTATAGCAGGAATGTGGATAAAAGCACACCTTGGCTGTTGCTGGCAAAGTCGGCAGAGAATGTACAAGAACCAGTAGGTATGACTAAAATAGAACAAAAACAACAAATAGACAATAATACAATTAAGAATTCCCGGATTATTACCTAATCATTTTACTACATTACATAAAAATATCAAATGGTACAAATGATGATAATAATGATCCGCTGTTACGTTTAATACAATACCGGACATTAGTGTGCATGAGTTGTTCTTTTCTCCAGTCGACATAAGCCTATTTCTCACAGCTTTAAACGGTTGCGCAGTTTCAGAATCTGAGTTAGTTTCGGAATAATTCATTTGGGTCTGCGTTTGAGTTGAAAATTGATTTTGTATTCTTGGTGGACTACATAGAAATGTTATTGCTGCTTTGAGGAAAAGTATAAAGACTATTCCTACTAGGTCTCACATCAATTTGTAATTAACAAACCAATAAACATTTTGCAAAGATTCCAAAATAGCCATATAATTTCAGAATTCGCCCTTAGCACAGACTCTAGTGGTCATTATGGTAAAGTCGATCACTTTCCGAAAAGATGCGCAACAAGTATACCAGTAATAAAATAAACGGAAATTATTTTTACCGTTTTACATAAATATCAGATTACAACTTAGGTTATTGGACAAAAAAATTACTACTGTTGTATGCAAATTACTTATTAAAACTTAGAATCAAAATATGTGACGCGACTCTTTAGTCAGTTCTGAAGAATATTAAATCTTGTTGAGTCCGTAGAATCAATAATTTATTCATGTTATAGTATTGCAAGATACACGAAATATTTCAGGCCATTTCACAACTCACCATGGTGGGTCCCGTTTCATTTTGCTCTGGGGACACCGAGGATTTTTCCAAAAGGAGTAGGTAAAAATCACATTAAAAACAAAAATGAGTGTTTTGCACGATATGTATTCTGCACCCCAGGGCGGCAAATCCAGGGACAGGGGACATGTCGCCCCCCACAAATTACATGTGTGGCTAAATCTGAGGGATTTTGAAAAAAAATGTTTTTATTTGTTTCGTCTCACCTTCCCCCGCCACCCCCGCCCTGCGAGTGGCGAGTTTTCCCGGCACTTTGCGTGACGAGGAAAAATTGTGGACATGGGATTTGAGAAAATTTCTTTTCGTCACAAACCTCCCCCGCCCCCCGCCCCCCCCCCCCCATCCCCACCCCACGCTGAGCTGAGTTTTCGGCGATGGCGTGACCGGGATTAAATTTTGGACCATGGATTATTTGAGAAGAAATATGTCGCGCCTACCCATCCCCCTCCCCGCTAAGCGAGTTTCGGCAGTTGCGTGACGCGGAAAATTGCGTACTCTGGAATTTGGAGAATGTGTTTTTTTTCCCCGTTACACAATCCGCCCCCCCCCACCCCACCCCCGCTGAGCGAGTTTTCGGCGGCTGGCGTGACCGGGAAAAATTTGTGACCTGGGATTTGGCCACAGATGAATATTTGATGTCCCCCCTACATTTAAAAAACGGATTTGCGCCACTGCTACACCCTCTTGCTTTTTTTCCCCCTGTCTTTTACTATATTCTGTGTCGTGGTGGTATATTCATGCCCCATACCCCCGTGGAACAGCCACAGTATCGATGATAGGCCGATGGATCACCATATACAAACTAAATGTTACTGCCAACAGGTTATTGATTAAAATCCCATCAAAATAGTATTACATGATTTTTGTTATGTCTTTCATAATTATAAAATATCAATTAATAACATCAAATACTAATGAGAGTACCAAAATATATGATATCATTCCCACGTCTTGATGAGAGACATAGGCTATCTCCATGGAGACCAATTGTTTATTTGCATAGATACGTTGTGCTTGCTCCTACAACTAGTATACCAGTCAGTCTTGGACACGGTCGTTCTTTCCAAACGTCCTATTTTGACATCCTCTATGTGAGGGAGCATGCCACACAGGGAATATGGACGGAAAGGTGGATATGACATTTTGATCGATCCAGAGCTGCGCCACTTAAAGAATCGCGTATAAAGACCATCGTTTTTGTCTAACATGTTGATGTAATGGGCTAAAGCCTTCGGCGAATCGAAATCGGCGATATGTATGAGTGAGTTCGGCGGAGCGTATTTCAAATACGTCGCTTTTCGAGGTCCGTACACGACTGGGACGATCTGGTGTAAGAGGGCGGTATGCCAAAACCGTTGGGATATGAACTCGTCGCACTCGGCATGTTCGAAAGCTAAATAAAACTTATATTGACTCATCAGCATCCCACACTGCTCCGACATTCTCGGAAGGCAGGTCAGATTGGTGCAATCGCCGTACAAATCAATAGGAATATATTTCATTAATTCTCGCATGTATGCCGTTCTCGGCCAGTGCAAGTGCTGTCCGCAATTATTTCCCATCCAGGCCATAAGTTTGCGCTTTCCAAAAAGGTATTGACTCGCAGAAAAATTTCTCGTAACTTCATCCATTGGAATACCAGGAATATAACGTCCATATTGCGTAGTCATTGGAGACGCCGACAGATATGACCAGGTGAAATGCGTTGGAAAGTCAGCTAAATCCGGGACCAATTCTTTCATACGAAAAGGCGTCTGCATGGTATGAAATATCCACAGTTGACTGCGATCGTTTAGGGAGTTGACACTGAGTTGTTTTACTCTATTTTGTAAGGAATATGGTGATAATCCAAATAGAACCGCATCTTTATGTTTAATGTCAGATTTATTAGCCGACAAAGTGATTTTCAAAGAGCAGGGAAGTTGGTTTGGGACATTGCACGTTAAGTTCATCTCGTAACGCATCCTGTCGACGCTTCTCAACCGAGAGGTTAGTAGCTCCATCTCCGGCCACTGACTTACAGTCTTCATCCGAGCGAATATCAGTATATCCCAGCGGCACTCGGGTGGAGGGCCGTCCGGTTTAGATTGGTATTCGACGATATCGACAGAGTTCGTCTTCTTGATGAGATATGGCGGATCGAGGATGAAAACAATCTGGAAAATGAAAGTGATGCTGAAAACTGCCAGGAGAAACGCATACGGATATAAACACGTCTCGAATATCCATCCCTGTAGAAAACAAATAAAGCAAGAAAGAGTATAAAAAGGCCTCCGCACACTACACGACTTTTGTCGTACGAAGCGCGACTTGGATCCGAAATAAAAAACAAGCTTATATTTCGTACACGCTGATCGTGTACGAAATATAAGTTTGTTTTTATTCGGATCCAAGTCGGTGCAGTCGTACGACAAAAGTCGTGTAGTGTGCGGTGGCCCTTAACAAGATACACAACGACAAAATGGAATTAAACAAGAGATTACTCACTTATAATTTGCGATAAATCATATTCATAACGACCTTTTCACGCAAATGGACATCGAATATTGTATTACTACATGTATCTGTTGTCGTGTACATCTGGTTCGCCATTTATCAAAAACAAATTAACGTGCTTTACAATACAAACGCCCCAATATAATATTCTACAGGCAGAATAAAAAGAAATCTTTGGTAGAACTTTAGTTTGATTTACAATTGACACCTGGCAAGTTGTTCACATCGTAAATTCTAAAATTGTAAATATAGATTTAAAAAACTACGACAAAAGTAATGAATGTCGTGATTTGTATTTCATTACATATTCGTCGCGTTATAGGGCACGATTTTTTTTATTTTAATTTTTTGTTTTTGCTGTCCTAAGTTGAAGATGGTCACTCTTTTAAAATTTCGCGATTGTTTGTTACTTTATCTTTGATAGAACAACTGCCTTAAATTAAAAAAAAATCACAAATTCAGTCATCTAATTAATCAAAACCCTGGTGCTAAATGACCTGGAGTGGGAGAACATGGAAAGGTATTCAGTGAAAGTTGGGGGAATGGTATATACAATTTGTTTTTGTCATGATTTCAATTTGCAAAGCTCATCCCTGATACAATCTAATATACAATCTAATAGAAATCCGAAATTGGCAACTCAAATCATGTAACTAGATAACTCTCCATTCGTTTTTCCAACTATTTTCTTTTTATCGGGAGAGAAACTTAAGAACATTCTATTTAAACAAAAATCACATTAAAAATGTCTTTTTATCTGTGGAAACGATAAAACTAGTGTAATCATCGTTGTGACGTCATAAGCACAACATAATATTCTATAACATTTCGGGTAGTGGGTACTGTAAAATCCTTTTTAAAATGACAGTTTTCTTGCTCATTGGAATAGGAGACGATTACCCCTGCCTTCAGGACAACTCCCTCTGGACAACTACCACCCGGACAACTACCCGGGCAACTACTACCTGGACAAATACCCACAATTGTCCCTAGGACATATTCCCTGGGCAAATGTCCTATGACGATCTTGTCTGGGGGTAATTGTGCTTGGGGTAGTTGCACGGGTGGAAGTTGTCCGGGTAGTATTGTCCACGGGGTGATTGTCATAGTGGGGGTAATCGCCAGTGTCCTGGGACTAATCTATCGGAGATAATTGTCCGGGGGAGAACTTGTCTAAAGGAACCTGACCCTAGAACCGTTTAACACCAGTGTAACTGACCATCAAGTGTTTGATGTTCGACAGTCTCGTGTAAAACGTTGGTGTCTCCGACATGATGTTAGTTGGCTAGCGTTCTTCAGTTTGACGATAATCATCAGTATACAACCGTGTAGTCTTTGGAACCAAACAGATTGATGCAGACTTCCGGGATGTTCGGCCCAAATAAAATGATCACGTGACTCCAACACAAACAGACATCAGTTGCTCTGTGAAGATAGAAAAAGGAACAACACTAGGAATTCAATGTCAGCATGGTTATTTACAAAGGTATACATCAAATGGAGTGTCTATCTCTATCTAGTCAAAGTTGCTACCGTAAGAGCATTTCTGTTTGTATATTAAAGGTAAATGACATGATTGAGGTTATCCTCAACTTGGTCTGAAAATATTCTAGAATCAAGTAAACTGTGCAAGGATTCTACTATGGAAATTTTGTAGTCAAAAGTTGACTTATTCTAAAATAACTTTCATCAGCTTGCGTTACAACAGACAAATCTGGTGTGTAACTTTCTATGGGGACATTTATATCGGGACTCGAGAGAAACAAAATGCTTGTATGTTCATGCTAAATTCGACTTGAGTAAACAAATTTAAGATAAACCCTTCCAGCCAGGAGAGACAATCCTGCTGGTGTATCTTTGGTATATCTTTCAACCAGTTTGTTCGAGAGGCATTGTCATTTCTCCCAATCATGTCACTGCCCTTTAATTCGTTATCACCGCTGGTATTTCGGTGACTTTTTGAGGAGCATGATCAATATCAGAAACGAGGAAACTGGCTGTCATCCAGGTACTCAATAAGCATATCGGATGTTGAGATTAAGGACAATTTTAACGCTCTTATCTGTCTTGGAATGTTTAATGAACTTATGATCTTGTTAAAATGCTTAAAATTGGAAAATGAATTTGAATGAACAGAAACGTTTGCGAGTTCTCGCTTATTAGAAAATCACACACACATTACCATTATGATAATATGTTTGCTGTCCAGTTTGTGCCCCGGATTTGAATGATTAAATATCCACTCCCTGGCCCTTATTGAAATACCAAGAGAGTCCACTACGGCCTCTTATAGCAGCAAACTATACAATTTTTGTTTGACAAGAATAAATAAGGGAGGCGGATGTGCACACATGTTGATTCTGTGAGACATATTTTATCAGTTCATTCACTTCATATTATACCTTCTTACGAGTACAAAGGTCTGTTAGCAGTTCTGTAATGGGTATTGGCTATGCGTGATGTATGTATGTGGGCCAGAGTTAGCCATAGTCCCACATACAATAAGCGAACGAACGCAGGGATTTTTCGTTCACGAGATTTTGAGGTAAGTTGTGATTAATTTGTTTTTATTAAGAAACTTAGCATAGCACAGGGGATTTATCAGTAGGTTTGAGGTAAATGATTGCCATGATACATCAATTATAGTATCTAAGCCATGTTGTTGTTTTTGAAGGAAACGGGGCAAAGTGGTTCAGACACTAATAATACATGTATAATGAAATAAGGACATTATACAGAGGACACACAGTATATTTTGTAACAGGTGCCTGATTATGATTATTTATGAATAGGTCTTTCTGTATAGGATACATCCAGAAATGAAAACGATTCACTTTATTATTACGAAGTAAAGTAAGATTCCCCCCAAATAAATGAAAATCATACTACCCCTGAAATCAAAGGAGTTCAAATCTATACCACGTCAAAGGTGACGTTTTATTTACGTGTACATAGTATTTTAACTCATTAGAAATATCAGCCACAAAGTTAAGTGTTTTTCTGTGACAAAACTATTGGTAATATAGTGCGCCAATTTGCATCGACCACTAAATCCAGTTTTGACGCTATACCGTCACTGCTTTACTCCTCTTCTTTTTGGTGTTCTACCAATGAGGGTCCACCATAATCAGTATTATTTCCTCTTCCACCCCTCTCTATCCTCTTCCTTCCTCTTCACTAGCCCGTATACGTCAAATCGCCCTTCAGATCAGACGCCATCCTAGTTCTCAGTCTACATTTCCCCCTTTTGCCATTAGAATTATAGAATTGTAGAATTGTTTAAGGTTGATCAAATTCACCTTGAATTATACTTAAGTCGGTGATTTGAATGAAATTATTGATCTGGAAAGTTTGAAAAATCTTTGAAATACAGGGCATGTCCACGTATAATAGGTAATACCTTTTGAGTTCGTGGTAATTTGGAAGAATTTCGGGAATGTCGGGAAGATTTTGGAAATGTTCGCTGTTTAAACATTATTTTTACAGCTTTAGACACGCTATTCTGGTATGAAGATTCCACCAAGTTTGATTATAGTTTAAAGATGTAACAAATTGTACTATTATAAAGAGCAACGATGAGAGTTGAAATACAGACAGGCAAACTCCAATTGAAATAGATACAAACAATACATATAGATAGCAAACTCCATAATTATACAATAACGCATCAATAATTGTAATTTTCGCCACAGCGAGATCAGAATTTCAAAGAAGATTTCCCGCAGAGCCCCCGATAAGTGTCCATGAAACATGACAATTAACTACATGCAAAAACAGTATTGTATTGGCTTGCAAGCAGTATTGTATTGGCTTGTAAGCAGTACTTGTATGGTTTGCAGGCAGTGAGTTTTACATTTATGCGGCTGACACGATGGTTACAGTTCGTTATTCCGAATGTTCGTCTTTCCGGTGGTTGTTATTCGGAAGGAACAAAATATCCCTGTCAAGTGCACCCTGGCGCCAAACTGATTTTACTAAAGCAGAAAAATAAGAAAAACCTATAAATGAACGTTTGGCGAAATTTGATTAAAGAATATCAGAGTTATGAATTGTTAAAGTTTTAATTTTGTGACGTCACATGCGAGAAGCTTCCCAATTGGTCAGGTAATAAGAGTTCCATAAAGTGCTCAGAAAATTGAAATGATTTTACCTTTGCATTCAATAATAATCACAAATATTATTTCATACATGCTTCTATGAAAAAACATTTAATTATCATGAACCATAAGAAAATGTCAATTTATGTAATTTATATCAAATGGCATAGGGGAGCTGCTTGCATGTGACGTTACAAATTAAAATTTAAAAATTTATAACTCTGTTATTCTTTGGTGGACTTTCGCCAAACTTTCATTAATATGTTTCTCTCATTTTTTTTGTTGCTTTTATTAAAACCATGAGGTCAGGGTGGACTTTCCCCTTTAATTTCCGGATTAATGAGCCCTGAGATACATAGGAAATTTGTATGCTAAGAATAACGAACCTTCGCATATTTTGACCTTTAAATTTATTTGGGGTTCTTTTAACGTTTGTGGTAGGTTTTTTTTATTTATTTTTTTTTACTGTTGTGGTTATTTTACATTAATGTGGTATTGTGGTATTTTTTATTTTTTTTGCATTTGTGGGCTCTACGCGGTTCGCGGGTGCATTCAGGACAAAACTTTTTGAAGCAGTTGAGATTTTCGTAACACCTAGCAAGCAATCACTATATTTATTCTGTAGGGCTGGTTCCGCTCCTTAATTTACTTACGAATTACCGCTAAGTATTCGGGCAACACAAGCCCCCAATAACTGTCGCCATTATAAGTCAATCCAATATTTGCAATTCACGAAAGTGGTTCGTGACTGTCTATAACGTGCGCTTGGAAATCCATGTTTGACAAGTGCATAACAAAAAGGATGAGATGCTGATGGGACCTTATCATTGTCCGGATTTTAAATGCCATAGGCCTACACCGGCCTTTTTGAAAAGGGGTGCACTTTATGTAACAGTATTTTGTTTCTGCTTTCGTGTAATGAATACTTTGACGCTGTGCTGTTACTTATTAGACCTTCACCTGAAATATAAACGGTAACGTGTTACGTATACGTGTCTTCCATGGACGTAAGCGACATATATTGCTTAATCAATAAAAATTATTGCTATACATTGTGAATTAAACATTTAAATACAAATAATTATTTATTTATAGATAAAATATTACAGACTTACATATATATATTATTACATTATAACGCATACTACATATACCAGTACATAGGTATAAACGTATAATTTATACCTACACATATTAATTAATACACAAAAACACACGTATAAAATCAGCGAGGGAGTATTTATTTGCTTTATCCAAATCCGCTATCAAAATTCATAGCTACAAAACTTTGCAGAATTATACCGTATATAGAAATGTCATGATGAATTCATATGGTTTTTCAATTTGAACATCATTAATTCTTAGTTTATTAACTCATTTGAAATATTAACATTGGCCACTTTTATTGTAATTGTAATTTGTAGGTATTTTAGACATTGCAGTACACCATAAAATGTGTTGGCTATCATATTTAGTTGCATTCTTTGTCGAAAACATAAAGAGACGGTTTTAGCTGTGGTATTATGGCATCTTTTTTATTGTTTGTTTGTCAAAGCAATTGAAGGGAATTGAAAATAAATAGGTACACCTTCTGAATTTGTCACATGATGTCATGGTGACTATGGATTTATGGAACATCTAAGATGAAAACATTTTGTATATTAAGTACGTAACTTTCTTTTCTCCAACGCCGTAACAATCTGTGACATGAATGATATGACATATATCATATTATGAAAAACTTTGCACGGTGTTAATTCACATTTAACAAAAGAACGCTTGCATACTTATAAAATGGTCTTGTTTACAAGTTATCAATAAGGCTAATTTAACAAAAATGGCATAATAATGGTAATTTCTTTTTAATTCTACTCACTTACTTAAACGGTCCTCTTCTCTTCTTGTATCTTTCGGAGAAAAAACGTTGCAAATTTAAAAAGCTACTGTTTCTGGACACATCTCTCTCAAAGCTTGAGGTAACCATGGCCGTTACCACCTAATATTTTGTCATCCTTCGCTTGTCGGCTGAAACTTCTGTTATACGAAACGTGGAAAACAATCTAAACGGCATATTTGCACTTACTTGTTCGCCATGCCTCAAACAAAATAACGTTAAATACACACTGAAGTATTGAAAGTCCAATTCAAAGAGGAGGAGAAGAAAAGGCGATTACATAATCGACCGCCTTCCTTTTGTCGATATGCACGAGGGCTCCCATACGTTGTCCACCACACTCAAGGAGTTTGGTGTGTGTACAGTGTTGATGTATGGTTTGCCGCCGGGACCTTCGCCCGGGGAACTGAGCCGTTTACCCTGGTCGCCTTGCATATTTTCTTTGGGATTGCTTGGGCATCAACACTATTCAGGGAGGATGAGTTGGATATTGAGGGTTTTCATCCTCAAAGCGTATTGTAAGTAGAGAACAAGTTGTGTGTATTCCGTGGGGGTTGTGTGGGGGTCAGTCAGTCATCAGTACATCGCCCCACCCATAGAAAGTAATGTTTACACACGAGTACAACTTAAATGTTGAGCGGGTCCTTGGGTCCGGGACCTATTTTCCTAAAATTTGCATAATGATGTGGTGTCGTCATTACTTTAGATTGGGATGGCGTCATCAAGTATATTTCCGATCTCTTCACTTGAATTCGTCCATATAAGTCAAAAGCAAGGAGAACTTTATCACAGAGTGCAGCTGTTGATTCTCCAAAAAGAGCACCCTTTATCGATTTATCTAACAGGACGCCATGTTTTGGCTTCACGGATGCGATTCAAGGTATATATAAACCGAAGGAATTTCACTCGCTTTCGTGTCCATCATGAGTCGCCTGGTTGGCACCTAAAAGATGCGTAACTATATAATAACATTCTTAACCTCATTTACGAGCTGAATTATGGGATGTATGTATTCGACTTATCTTTTTTCACACCTTTTTGACAATACTGGTATACATAGTATGAAACTGGACTAAACAGTATTTCAAGTCAAACAACTTTGAGAATAACAACAGAACACACACATGCAAACACACGCAATACATGTATAACTGAGTGTGGAGAAAGTTACAATTCCCACGAGTTAGTATACGCTTTCAAAATATCACTTGTAAAGTCTACGGAATTGTGTTGTAAGGATACTGAGAAGGTTAAAGGTATTGGCTAACATTTACAACAGTTAAAAGAATCTGAGCCACATGATTCCCCATACTACCAGTGTCTTTGATGAGGTCTAAAAATGAAGCCCTGAAAAAATTGTATTTCAAAATGAATATTTAGTGCTTTAAAAAAGTGAAAATCGTAAGTTTACCAGATTCACTTGCCCATTTCCTCTCATAGACTTATGTGTGAGACATAGGCTTTAAAATCCCCAGTTTTAAATTGTTTATCATTGCTAAATTGCATGAAGTGTAAATTTCAATTTTGTATTCTAGGTGTTATTTCTCATTTGAAGCACTACTATGTAGATCAAATATCAAAGTTTGACAATTTTTTAAATTGAAGCTCCACGATGTTAGCCTTTCACTTTAAACTATAACAATGGGACTTACATAGTGTAATCTGTCTCAAAATAGATCTGTATTTACAGTGGGCATAATGCATTATGCACACGCCTGTCCTGTAATTTTAAGTGTGTATAAATACGGATTAAGTGACTTTCTTGTCCAAACCGTACCATTTCTCTGTTTTATTTTGTCTTTTTACCAAGCGAGGATATAAGACAGGTGTACCCTTGCTGACGTCATACCTTCGGTCTCCATGGTAGATCAAGAGTCACTGCAAAGCATGACGGGCCGATGTCAACGATGGTGTCGGAGGACTTTTGTAAGTTGATTTGAATATAATCTAATGTGGTTATCAGTGGTGGCACTATAGATGTAGGACAGTGAAAGTGTGTGTGTGTGTGTATGTGTGTGTGTGTGTGTGTGTGTGTGTGTGTGTGTGTGTGTGTGTGTGTGTGTGTGTGTGTGTGTGTGTGTGTGTGTGTGTGTGTGTGTGTGTGTGTGTGTGTGTGTGTGTGTGTGTGTGTGTGTGTGTGTGTGTGTGTGTGTGTGTGTGTGTGTGGAGTGGAGTGGCGGTGGGGGGGGGGGGTTAGAGCAAATAGAATAGATAGAATGGGAAATTACTGGTGGCAAAGTGTTGTGAGCCTGTCTGAAACCTGGTGTGCAGCTCAAGCATCAATGAATGGATCAGCGGCCTACTAGTAGCTACTTGTGAGGGACGCATGACAGGCCCCCTTCAAGTTCTGAGCTGTTATACTATAAACTATAAACTTTTAAACATTGACATTCGACTGTTGTGCAGTGGATGGGTATGCTCATGCCTCCGTGCCCAACTGACTCCAGCCAAATCCATATTTTGTGTACTTCATAAAATTTTACTTCCTTCTATTGTACCTGACCTGTGACCTTTGACCTTTCCTATCCCCACAATTAATCAGTCAATTTATCAATGGTGAAACACACTTTAGTCAAATTTCAAGAAAATGTATTTTCGTTTCTAGAGAATATCATGGTAAGTCTACAAACAGTATTGGCTATTGGGAGATCCACTCCAGCTGGTGTATAGTTGGTATATATTTTAACTCATTTGGTTCTTGAGGCATTTTCAAGTGTTCCCAATCATGACTTGTCACTGACCTTTAAGGTATTGCAGTAAACGAAGTGGTACGAACTGCGACTACGGACAGACATACACACATACGAATTAGTGTGTATATAATTATGAACGGGCGTAGACCACTTTGGACGGACAGATGGACATTCGTCCGGATAAAACAAAAGCATAAGACCTCCACCACAACTATTTGATGGATTGAAGTTTTATATAAATATGGCTTACATTTCGCTTTACACTTACTTTACGAAGAGGATGCAGAAAGTTTTACGTACAATGAGATGCGTGATTGTTTTCATAACATATTGAGTATATTCTGCACCTTTTTTTCTCTTTCGTGCATCACTATATAAGTAAAAGTAAGCAGTGCAATTGCTATTGTCATGAAGAAGCACCAGCAAATCATTGGTCAATGCACTACTTACGAATTCATTACTAACATAATAGATGTTTGATATATATCATAGTCAGTATTTTGAATATACATGTTGGATTAGTTACTTCACAAAACACACAAATATAGTGGTATTTGTGGGTTGTTTTTCATAAAATTTACTTCTGCAACGGATACAGTGCGTTCCAGAAAAAAAGAACCCTATTGAGCAAAGGCTTATTGTGCGGAAGCAATGGGACGTATCATTGAAAACACATATTCAAAATAACATTTGACTAAAGCTTGTTCAAATGATACATGAAGCAAACACATTTATTCATGTATCTCGATCTGACTACCGTCACTTTTAAAATTTAATGTCAAAAACCATTTACTACACTTTATGGCCTAGACTCTCAGCACATCAGAAAATGTAAGAAATGGACACCTCTTACTGCTCAGTGTCAAAGCCAAAAAGTGTAGCAAATTGTTCTTGACATTAAATTTTCAAAGTCATGGTACTCCGAGATGCATGAATAAATAAGTTTGCCTCATGTTTCAATTCATTTGAAAGAGCATTTTTTCAATCGTACGCCCCATTGCTTCCGCACATTATGGTTCTGTTTTGTTTTCTGGGACGCACTGTATTTGTTCAAAATTTCTATTACGAAATTATGCAGTAGATTATTATGATGTCCTTCTAAAATTTAATTTCTTGAATTTCTTTTCACAGTGTCGACGATTTGGTCTTAACCACCTTCGCATAGGACTCTTTCTCCTGCTTATCATATTCTCCGTACTGCTCGTTCGCTATACAATTCTCTTGGATATTGGAAATTCTAAATCGGACCATCGTGATCAGTCAGGTGTTCGACGGAATGGAGAATCGTTGTTTAACGGTGAACGTGAAGTAAACGCGGGTAATAACATAGGAGTAGCGCCCCCGGACAAAATTAACGGAGTCAGTAGAAATATTACCCGCAGTTTATATATCCATGGTGAATTAAAAGTGATATCAACATGGCGTGAGTTAGAAGAATTTGTTAATTGCATTCGAGTGGAGGAAGGAAAACTGACCACTCGTCTATGTTTAGTGCAATGCCCGAGCGGCGAGAAACTCGAAATTACGCTGGATAGCAAATTGCAAAATGCCAAAAAGAAAGACGCCATTTTGTTTGGTCTGTCGCCATTCACGCTTCTGTGGTCGTTCAATACAGTGATGGGATACCAACCGTCTGAAAATCAGCTGGTGGTGTTCTACAGCATGGAGACCGTTATGCGCATGCACAAATGGAACCCGCGGATTGGTCGACTTCGGTATCACGTGGACATGACTTACGGGGCGTATTCAAATGTTAGTATTCCATATGCCTTTTTCACGCCTTTTCCTGAAAAAAATACGAAAGTGATCACCAAAAGCTGGATGGAAGGGAAGACAAAACTCATTGCATGGATGGCGAGTAATTGCAAAGAAGTTTTCTGGCCTCGGAATGAATTTGTTGCCGAATTACAGAGGCACATGAAAGTTGACACATACGGGAGGTGTGGAAATCTCACATGCTTACCACGACTGTCACCCGAATGTACCAAAATGCTCACTAAATATAAATTTTATTTGTCGATTGAAAATTCGGAATGTGATGATTATTTAACGGAAAAGATTTGGGATTCTGCTCTTCAAAATGACGTAGTTCCTGTTGTATACGGCGCACGGAAAGCAGACTACGAAAAATATGCGCCCCCGCATTCGTTTATCCATTTCAGCGACTTTAAATCGGTACCCGAACTGGCCACTTATCTTAAACGCGTCGCCAACGATGAAAGATTGTACAACAGTTATTTCAAATGGCGAGAACAGGGAACGGTGATTCAAAAGTACCCGACATTAAAGCCAACGTATTTTTGTAAATTATTACCATATATGGAACATATACCGGCAGAGATGCACAGTGTAAAGGATTCGGGCTGGTTTAATTCATGTCGTCATCGGTTAAAAGTACATGAACGATTGAACCTGACCAGGGTTCAGCAATTGAAAGACTGGAAACCTTGGTAGTTATGCTATCGGCGGAAGGTTATAGCTATATGTATAGGACACTGACGTAGGGCCTAATGTGAACAGTATTGTTCTAGAAAGAATGTTAAAACTTCAGATATATGCAATCTCTAATGATCTGTGAATTTCTTTGAGTAAAATTATTTACTAGTCAAGATTAGGGTGAATGTTATAAGAGTGCCAAATGATGTACTGTAGATATTGCCTAACTGAGCAAGAAATTGCTACTAGTGTACTACTACTACTACTACTACTACTACTACTACTACTACTACTACTACTACTACCACTAGTACTTCTACTACTTCGTGTAATACTACACAGCAACTACTACAACTACTACTTCTACAACAATACATCTATCATCATCATCACCACCACCACCACTACCACCACCACCACCACCACAATCAGCACCACCATCAGCACCACCACTACTACTACTACTTCTTTTACTCACATTACAACTATACAACTACTACTAACTACTACTACTACTGCTACTACTTCTACTACTACTACTACTACTACTACTACTACTACTACACGACTACGACTATACTACGACTACTTTTACTACCTATTTAGTATAGTACTATTACTATTTCTACTAGTTGTACTATAAGTTGTGAATACATTAATAGTAAATCAAATAAGCAAATAGGACAGAACAGTTGCTATTTATCTTATACGATGTCTTATTATTTATTGTTTTACAGAAAGTAAACACATACATTGCAGTCTGACTATATTGCTTTATTTCTTATTTTGTTCTGTCTATAGGTCTACATATTTATCTAATATATGTATGTATCACTACATCCCGACCAAATCTAAGTATTTACCTTATCTTCTTTACACTAGGCTCTCTCTGAAAAAAAGACAATAAATTCCGTCTGTAAAATGTCTTTCATCAGTGAATGATTTGTTGGTTAAAACGATGTCACTTTTGAACTTACTCTGAAATATATGAATATTTAATTCTTAACATCTGCTCTGATTTAAGGTAAATTTGATGACCACTTACGCACAAAATCAAATTTGAAATGTCCGTGCAATCAAACTGGTCCTCATAAATTGTATTACCATAGAAACCCCACGTGACAAAAAGTCTACTGAACTGTGATTATAAGTAACGATTCACAGATTTTGCTTTACGGTGAATCACAAGTTTTGTTTCTTGTAATGACTAAAGTGTTTACTATCCGAATGTCCAATGTGTTTGATTGAGTGGAATAATCGTTGAATACGATTCCCATACACATTCTTTGACAGTACTCCGGTGTTGTTGTATATTAGCTGGAAAAGTTGCAAAAAGCAGGCTATTTTTTTATGTGAAATGGTTAAAAATACAGTGAAATGATATAAATCACTGAAACATGTTTCCAGATCGTATTTTGGTGACGTGGTCAATATTTTTTCCTCATTTGGAGTGCTGACTACTGACGACATGACTTGTATTAAAATGGGTTATCCGATATCGAATTGATATACAACTTACTTCACTGAGTACAGTGGCCATGGTGACTCTTGTCCAATATTATGCACGTACATGCATTTTGTTGTGATCTGGTCCAAAGGTATCCATTTTCGTAAGTAACCTAAATATGACAGATTCATTTCCCATTAATTCATTGTTTACGCAGGTCCAATACAAAATCTCTCAAAACCCCCCAAAAAAAGAGATAACATAAAACTAATATCCGGAAAAGGGTAGCGTAATCATTTCCTTTCTTGTGACACGTTGAATGGTTGATCATTCGCAATTTGGCCACGTATGACTGCTCCGTAATTAATGTTGTGAAACATGTCAAAATTGTGTTCGTCTAGGTTGGTCAGAGCTTTCATAACAAAGCAAACAGTCAGGCATAGGCTACACACTGCAAACTCAAAACGTGGACAAAAACAATTTTGAAATATTTCGCGAAGTTGATTGCTTTGTAGTTACACGTGACCAAAATAATGACCGATAAACACCATGAACGTAAGATGATCATGGTATCATTATCAGTTCTCTATTATATTTTTTGATTTTGAGAAATTTGGGATTGAATCTGGATTTCTTTTTTTATGAACACTGTATTAGGTTAGGTACATGAGTCGCTTATCAGTCTCGTCTTTTATATACGTATGTGTTTGATTGAAGAAAATCAAATTCCGTTAATTCATTTGACATACTTGTTTTAAATCTTTCGAATACATTAAAATAAATCGATTTGAATTATAATCAATTCGGTTTTTATGGTGTTTTTAAGTATTGCATGTAAATAAATCTGACGTGTGTGAATAAGAGTATACATGTGCTATCATTTTTTTTTCAGTATAAATTTAAACATGCTTGTGAAAAACGAACAAGCTAAATCAGAGGAGAGGTGTCATGGCTTTGTGGATGAGACCGCGGTTTCCGATCTAAAGATCCCCGGTTCGAGTCCACGCCGTGGCGGTTGTGGGTAAGACACTTTATCCCCAGTACCTCGTCCCTATAGGATAGGAGTAAAGCTGGAGGTCCCGTGTTGAAATATAAACACCGCGACACGTTAAGGAACCGGAAGAGAAGGATGAAAACCCAGTGATGTGGTCAC
The DNA here is from genome assembly GCA_001188425.1 of Eucidaris tribuloides. Classification (NCBI taxonomy): domain Eukaryota; kingdom Metazoa; phylum Echinodermata; class Echinoidea; order Cidaroida; family Cidaridae; genus Eucidaris; species Eucidaris tribuloides. The sequence goes on along the minus strand of JZLH01S0609312.1, from coordinate 45,776 downwards.
ATTTCGACATACACATCAGTACGTGGAGCTAGATGCCAACGGATAATTATAAAGTTTGATTTCTAGTCCCTGTCGTCACTAATGAACGCAAACACAAAAGGATAACTAAGTTTCTTAATAAATTTCTTTTTGTTTCTCTCTTTGGAATCAAGTGAATTGCTTCATGTTAACTGATTCAAAAATTAATAAGTTAGTCTGCTTCACATATTCCCTCCACAATATACCCTTTTTTGTGCAGTCGAAAACTCGATCGTCATCTTTCATTTCCCACCATTTCGCTCTCCAAAAGGTAAAGATATGTCAATAAGCATGTTACCAAACGACGATCACACATTCTTGACACGAGTTATTTGCAAATACATGTTTTCATCTCAATTTTGAATGTGGGATTGCTCTTTTTATTAATGAAATCTTTCCTGTTCCACTACAATTATTTCCATTTTTCTTCCAAGACGGCATAAGTGCGGCATCATAATAACTCGAAGGCTTCATCTGACCCTGCCCTATAACTGCATCATTTTCAGTCGCGCCAGATTGTGGATAGACATCAGGACTCAACAATTATAATTTGGTTCAGCTCATGTAGGATGTCAATGATTTACATCATTATAAATTACAATAATCATGTGTTTTCAAGTTCTTCACGTTGCAGTCTGACGTCAGGGGAGATCAAACAATTCACAGTGAAACTGTACAAAATGAGGAGCTGCATCGCGCCCTCTGTTGTTACTTGTCATTATGCAGGACTCGGCGCGTGATATGACCATCCACGTAATCCAAGTTGATGTGATCTCATTATTTCATGATTTAATAGCAAATCATTTAAACCAAAATAATAAACACTCACTTAACTGTTTATACTTCAGTCTTACTGTATTATCACCGTGTAATCATGGAGATGTAAATGCAATTTGTATTGTGTCCATCCGTCAATCCGTCTGTCCGATATAACAGACCTTCATCTGGACTTGTTATGGAATGCTTTAATGATCTACGTATAGCTTGAAATAATTGTTATTCACGAGTTTTCACTCTATCCATGTGGTCATGCGGTATACACTTTTCTGTGTATCAGTTCTGTGTGTGTCAGTCAAATTTCCCCATTTCACATGCAAACACTCACACACAGGTATGTGTAACCCTAATATGATATTTTTTCCCCATGGAATCTAAAGATTCCTGACCGGTATGCTTATATTAACAGAGGGCGACATTCGCATTTAGAAAAAGCATTTCAGATAGTTTGCTAGGATTTTTTTTTCGTTGTGGTGATGTCCCCACACTGACCCAAGGGCCCACAACCTTGGTAAATAAGGAACAAATTTTCCCACATTGGAGAATTTACATATTACGCGCACACACACACACACACACACACACACACACACACACACACACACACACACACACACACACACACACACACACACACACACACACACACACACACACACACACACACACA
>JZLH01S0609312.1:25506-41856 GCA_001188425.1 Eucidaris tribuloides | reverse complement strand
AGTAAAATCGAAAGCCATTACTGGGGATTGGGGATGATAACTACCCACTGAACTCTAGAGGTTCGGTCTAAACGACCGCACGGTTGTCCAATATCAAGTAAAAACAAGTAGACCAAATCCGGGTCAATTTCACATGAACATTAGCTATGGCCTTATATCCCAATAACTGAATAGGACTAATTGTCAAATTCCTACATCCTGAAATGATAACATACCGGTACTTTGTGAGTGGCTGTTGATTGATACACGCTGTGAATTCTGAGTTATTGTGCGCATCCTTGAAGTTGGTGAACTGTGTTTACCCCACACATACACACACACACACACATGCACATACACACATACATACATACATACATACATACATATACACATACACTAATGTAAGTACTGTTATAACTTTTACCTTACAACAGTATTTACAATGGCGTAAAAACCGATTATAACTCTTTGTTTGAAATATCATCTTGCAACGATTTAGGCATTACCACGCCCCACAACATATCCATCAATTAATTATGTTCCAATGAGAGAAATGATTACATTTCTGTCTTACTCATTGTATCTAATCACATCGATTGTTAATATGGAAGATAACTTTGATACAAATCGCTTATTGAGAACTGTGAATGAATGAATGAATGAATGAATGAATGAATGAATGAATGAATGTTGAACTTATTTCTCTTGTCACCCTATAGTATATTAGGGATCAATATTAAGTAAATTCATCAATATTATAATTAAATGTTAACATATATTCAACTGTACAATGAATACAAACAAAAAATACATATAAAATATAAATGGATAATTAGATAATACAACCGAGATCAAACTATGTGAAACAACAAGAACAAATACAAGTAAATTTGAATGTAACATTAGATTCGGTACCGTGATGAAATCTTCATACCCCAGTTAATAGACATTAATTCTATCCTACACAGCAGCCAACTGAACTATCATCCCATATGTAGCTGAACAAAATTTTCAGTGTTCATTTAGACAAAACCAATATAGTGTTAAAACTGTTAACGAGTAACATCTTATCTAGTCCTTCCGTGAAGACATGGAACATTTCATAAATTTTCATAGTATAGAAAACCATGGAAAACCTATTTTGTTAGTTCCTAACACAGTTCACACTTCAAGGATGCAGCACAATAACTCAGAATTCACACGTGTATCAATCAAAGTCACTCACAAAGTTACCGGTATAGTATCATTTCAGGATGTAGAATTTGACAATAGTCCTGTTCAGTTATTGGATATAGGCATAGTAATGCTCATTTTGACAATTGACCCGGATTTGGTCCTTGTTTTTACTTGATATTGACAACCGTGCGGTCGTTACACCGAACTCTAGAGTTCAGTGGGTAGTTATCATCCCCCATCCCCAGTAATGCTTTTCGATTTTACTCTTCTCTGGTAACTTATGAATATTGTTGAGCTCAGACAAAGGTATCAACAGCTTTTCAAAAGAGGGGCAGGGCACCATCTGATGTCCCAGTGAACGGGGATATAGGCGTCGATGTGTTTTTAGGATTGGACAAGGGACAAAATCCTATTCATGTTAAAGGGACGCGCCGCTCGTAATCCATGTACGGTTATTTACCTTACGCTTGCCCGTATTGCAAGGCCGTGCGCTACGTAGTGTAGTGGTGCGTAACAACAATCGCAGAGCTGCGAACAGAATTGCCGATGAGGGTAGTTCGCCTGTCTTCGGGTGAATACGTGCTGCATAGGGAATTGCACACAATTCGTGCGCGCTCGTTTTCCGAAAGTATACGGGCATTCCCGAATATTACCCGAGTCGGGCCAGGTCCAAACGCCCACGACTTGCGACTTTACGGTCCCTTTAATTTTCATGTTTATTTATTTATTTATTTATTTATTTTTTATTTATTTATTTTTTTTGGGGGGGGGGCTTTTTGTAATGTCGCAGCAAGGCTCTTTGTTTTTCAGAACTAAGAAATAAATTGGGGAGGTCCTGGATGCTCAGATTTTTTAAAACTAGAAACATCGTTAAATCATGTCTTTAACGTGGAAAGGGGCCTAAATCGGGCCACCAAGTGGGCCGGGAAAATGAAATCAGCTATGACAACGGCTTAAAAAAAAATCGATCATTATTCTGTATCACTGGGCATGTATTTTAGTCAAAAGTGACATTGTCACTCGACTAGCATAGTGCCGCTGTCCGCAATGCAGTGGGTTGACTCATTCTATTTTGTGTATCCAGCAGAGGGCACAAAAACTGAAGTATAGCTATGGACATGGCTGTTTGGTTCCTTACACCAAGTTTTTCATAATAGCAAAAGTGCAGCGACATTCGCCTATTTAAAATCGAAGTCCATTTCAATTTTGCATGTGACTTTCACATACGCAGCATGGTTCCGTTTCCTTTAGACAGTTAGACGTGTGCAAAGTGTAAAAACAAACATGTTAACCGGGGAGCTAGCTAAAGTTGTCCAACTTTGTGTACCAGATGTAGAATATTCTATCAACAATAATTTCCTGTCCATACGAATATAATGCCGTCTTTATTTTCAATAACACAGTTAAAGAAAGGCACACGCACGCTTCTAATAATATAATAGCAGTTATCCTTTCAGATTCTAGAAGACCGATAAAAGGGATAGCAGGTGATACAAAATACACATTATTACGTTTACATCACACAACAATCATTCATAGAATTTATAATCTATACTACCGTCGTATAGGTAATAAGATTTGATTGGTGGTATTGCTGTATAGACTGTAGAGCATTAACCAAATGACGCTCTAGAAAAAAAGTTCCGTAGTCTCCAGATTGGTATTGAAAAATAACATTACCAACTGATTAACCCTAATAGTGGAGCAGATAACGCTAAGAATCGTTCAGTTGATGATACAAGCATGAAATTTGGCACAAATGAAGAAATAAGGTCGCTCTTTCAGGAAAAGATCCTGGCCATGAAAAATTCCAAGATTTCCAAAGGCTGCCAGATGACATCATTACTGAGATAATTGCCAGGATTTTTGTTGGATTGTTGTCAATAATTGAGTACACCCAATTTCACAACTTTTGAACTTGAGTGGTAGATGTCTCATAGAAAGCTGAAGGTTACCAAAAAGGTCAAAGGTCAGAGGCAGGGGTCAATGACCTTTCTGAGCCCAATGTTAAGTTTTTTGAGCAAGTTTTTATTATTTCCTATAACTTTGCCCCTATTTGCACAATTTTGACCAAACTTGGGTGGTAGATGTCTCATATGAAGCTGAAGGTTACCAAAATGTCAAAAGGTCACCTGCAGGGGTCAATGACCATTTTGAGCCCAGGTTAACTTTTTGTAGCAAGTTTCTATTATAGCCCATAATTTTGCTCCCATTTGCACAATTGTGACCAAACTTGGTTGGTAGATGTCGTATAGGATGCTCAAGGGCACCGAAAGGTCAAAGGTCACTGGCAGGGGTTAACGACCCTTTTGAGCCCAATGTTATTTTTTCGGGGCAAGTTTCTATTATGTCCCATAACTTTGCTCCCATTTGCACAATTGTGACCAAACTTGGGTGGTAGATGTCACATAAGACGCTAAAGGTCATCAAAAGGTCACTGGAGGGGTCAACAACCTTTTTGAGCCAATGTTATTTTGGGGGGCAAGTTTTTATTATGTCCCATAACTTTGCCCCCATTAGCACAATTGTGACTAAACTTGGCTGGTATATGTCTCATAGAGAGCTAATATCACCGAAAGGTCAAAGGTCACTGGCAGGGGTCAGCGACCTTTTTGAGCCCAATGTTAAGTTTTTAAGCAAGTTTCTATTATGTCCCAGAAGAGAAAAATCCTGGCCACGAAAAACTCCAAGATGGCGGTCATTTTCCAAGATGGTTGCCAGATGACCACGTCAGTATTGGATATTTTTGTTGAATGTGGATCAAAATTGAGTTAAATTTCAAGATTTTAAGACCGTTTACCTTGCCGACAGTGAATATGATTTAAAAGTCTAAAAAAAAACAAATCGGATATGGGTGCCTTTTTCCAAGATGGCCGCCACTATGATTCAGAAAAGTATATGAAAACACAGGCATTATTTTGTGTTAACCCCTTATTCAAAACTGAACAAGGTAACAGTATTTCCCCCAAAATAATCTTTTAATAATCTGTTACAAACTCTCCAAATGGCATAACATACAGCTGAATAAAATGTATACTCCAGGAGTCTAAGGGATCCAGAAATATATTTAAAACAATCCTTTTACCACCCCCTCCCCTCCCCCGCCGCCCATGTGTCTACATTCTTCAACCTTGAACATAAAAGTTAATCGGTCCGCTAGATGAAATAAAGTCACGATTTAACACTGATGCGATTAACATTTTGAATCCATTCCCCCAATTTTCTTGAACCTGGGACATCCTCTCTATGTTTCCTGAACTCCGAAAGTCAATAATAAATTAAGGTAATTTGTTTTCTTCTGTTAAATAAAAACTTCAATAGGGATCACACTTTGAAAAAAGCCTCTAGTTTAAGAACTCTGATGAGTGTTTTACCCATGGAGATCCACTATTCACCCTGTATCCTCATTCCTAAAAACGTAACTGACGTAAAAAAGGCCTATCATCCAAACTTTATATTCCAACTCAAAAGTAATAACTAAAACATCATTCTAATCTTAACCTCACTCTCCGAATTGAATGCTAAACTACCCTTTTACCATCCGTTGATTAACATCCACCTTGGGTGCCTGACAAATTTAATCACAGGAGCAGCTGCAGAGCGGAGTGTAGCGTAGTCTATCTTCACACATCTGTATCTTCTACATCATTCCTTTTAACCATTTGGAAAAGTCTCGGCTTCCTCAACCCGCCCATAACAATAGAACTACTGTGTTTTTCAAACCCCGAATTTTAATTTCTACCTTCTGGGCTTCCTATGTTGCTGTAAACTACTGGTGCTGTTCACCCTTAACCCAATACTTGATCTTAGGCCCTGGTCACACTAGCAGTTGCGACTACCTGCGATTGAGTTATAGTCCAGTCAATCTATCGTAAAAAAGGGGTCAACCCACCACTAATTGCAACAGAATTGTTTTAACTGTCATGACTATCAGTGAGGTCTCCTAATCACCATACTAAAAGTCTCCAAAAATCCAAGCATGGGAAAAAGTTCTAATTTGCATAATATGCAAATTAGCTTTCACTGTACAAGAATTTCCTATTTTCATCAAAGTTTGCAGCCACAATATCTCATTGAAATAAATATATTGTCAGAATATATGTATTTACCATCAGTGAAGATAATAGCACAGTTCCAAATAAACAACTGTAATTTGATTAGCATAATATGCAAATTAGTATAAATCCAGAAGAAAAAAATTCCATATTTTATTTACATTTAATATGCATTTAGCCACAGAATTCAAACAAGAAATATCTAAGTCATGTTTACAATGTTAACAAACACAATGGACACATTTTTAGAGTAACATCCTGAAAACATTTTGTGAAATATGCAAATTAGCTTCCATCATATACGAGAAGATTCATAAACCTCCATCATCCATCTCAATACTAGATGGAAACATTTACATGTTTTGTTCAATAACATAAGTATCGTTGTACATATTTTCTTGAAATTTGATATGAAGGTACATACTATCAAAATACAGCACTGGTTTTATTTTGGAGTGTGTAGCTCAAAGGTCAAAGGTCAAAGGTCAAAGGTCAAGCTCATCAAATGTGAAAATATCTACTTAACAGGTTTTCTTTCGATAACTTCAGTAATGTTCGACAGATTTTTATCAGATTTGGTATAAAGGTACATGATATCAAAATACAACCCGATTTCGATTTTGGAATATGTAGATCAAAGGTCAAAAGTTATAGTTCATTCGATGCTTAAATAGCTATTTTGATCTGGTTTCTGTTTGATAACTCGAGTAATGTTCGACGGATTTTAATGAAATTTGTTTGTAATTTGAAGGTACATGGTATCTAACTGCAGCCTAAGTTAAGTTTTAAAGTATGTAGGTCGAAGGCCCGGGTTGAAGGTCAGTGGTCAAAGGCTAATTTATGTGAAAATAGCTGATTATGCATCTGAAAATGGAAACGAACAGTGAATGATTACCCCATCATTTTGGGAGATTTGAACAGTGTTGTGGCAGAAGGATCAGACGGACAAGAAATTGGCCCTTTTGGAGTAGAAACACATATTGATAGGTGGTTTACGCATGAGAAATTCTGCAGTAGGACTAAAACTAGTCGTAACTAGTGCATAGTTTGACCAGTGACGTATGAGCTGGGGGGCAGGGGCAAACTGCCCCCCCCCCAAAAAAAAATAAAAATAAAAACCTCAGCGGGGAAAAAATGAAAGAAAGGACGCACATTTTGGACTTAGTTACCGGGAAATTTTTGGCTCTGGCCCCCCGATAACAGGCACCTGTTACGCCCTCTAGGTTTAACCACCACAAATGCAGACTCTATACTTGTACATGGAAACAACAAGGAGATAAGCATAGATTTCAGTTAGACAACATTCTAATTAATATTTAAAATATAGGGAGTGCTAAAAACTGCAGAAGCCACCCATGTGCAAATATTGGTTCTGACCATAATCTATATGTATACTGATGTAATACTGACCCTTAAGAAAACAAAAGGAAGGAAATGAGACCTGGATAAACTAAAGCATGATCAGATGATAATACCCCATTTAGAGTAGCTACAAATAATAGGATGATAACAGCCCAATCACATACTATTCCAAGTGATACCTCTGAAGATATCTGGACCCGGCTAAAAGAAAACACCAAAGAAAGTGCATGCAGATGAGACCATTGGTTCATGAAAAGGTAAGAACCCGGGAAGTCATGGGTTATTCAGGCTACGTTGGTTAAGATGGGGAAAAGGAGGCAATGAAAAATGGTGAATTCAAGAGGAAAGTGGATGAATAGATACCTGAATAATGAACTTCGAAGAGATACGGACAAAGCATGAGAAAAGTGGCTAAAAGAGCAGTGTGAGGGCATCAAATAACTTTAGGAAAGAGGGAGGATTGACATGATACTTGCCAAAGTCAGGAAACTTAATAAAGCGCATCGCAATAGGTGACATGCCAAGGAATACACAGCAAATCTGGAGAAAGAGAGATTGAAATAGCAGACATTCAAAGGAAATGGGTAGAATACATTGAAGAATGATATGACAAGGATGCGAAGTCAGATGGAAAGTAACGAGATGGTAGATCAGGATGATATGAGTACACCTTTACTTAGCTCTGATATTCGAAATGCCATTGAGGAAATAAAAGATAAAAGAGAATCTGGAATAGATGAATTGCCAATAGATTTTTTTTAAAGAACTTGGATGGACAGATAAGACCAGAATTGGAAAGATTATGTGTAAATATCTATGAATCTGGGGACTGGCCTAAAGACTTTCTTTGAACAATCATGATCCCAATACCAAAGGGGGGAGGTGAATGCCACTAAGTGCTCTGGTTTCCTCACGATAAGTCTAATGATTATGTCATGCATCAAATATTGATTCTTCGAATCATCATAAGAAAAATGGCTGGGAAAGTTGAAAGTTTTCTGAGACATGATCAGTTTGGATTTCGAGCTGGACTCGGCACCCGTGAGGCTATTGCAGTTATGAGAAACATCTGTGAACGTAGACTAAAAATACAGAAAGAGGTAAACATAATGACTACGAGAAAGCGCGTTTGATAGAGTGAAATGGATCAAACTATTGGATGTATTTGAAGTTTCTTGGGAGTAGACTAGAAGGATAGGTGCCTAATTAGGAACTTTTACATGCAACAGTGATCGCGAGAACAGGACAAGAAGATTTCAAACCTGGATTATTGGAAGAGGAGTTCAACAAGACTGCCAACTTTCTATCATTCTTCAAGCATTATCTCAGGACGCCTTGTATTTGGGCATATGACAGATGGAATCACTACGGGAGGTAGAACAGTCAGTTCTGTTTGGTTTGCTGGTGATAAGACCATTTTAAGAGACAGCAAAGATGGATCCAACAGCTCATCGCCTCACTAGTTACAGTGAGGGAAAACATTGGAATGAAGATAAATATCGATAAAACAAAAGTAATGAAGGTAACACCATCAGAGAGAGATGGGTTGAACTTCAAAATTAGCGGAAAAGAACTGGAACAGCTTAAGATTTGGAGTATACAACTGTATGGATCTGAAACATCAGGAAAGCAGTAGAAGAAAGGATGCTTGTGAGCATGGAAATGTGGATATGAGGAAGAATGGGAAGAATACGTTTGAAAGATAAGACAATTAAGAAGAAAGAATGAACAAAGGAACTTGCGAGAGACCATCAGAAGACGGAAGAAAAAACTGTCTGAGACACATTCTCAGAGGACACAACATACTAAGAGATGTATAGAGGGGAAAATTAACGACAGAAGGGTGAGAGGTAGACTGATAACTGGGATGGTGTCTGATCTGAAGGGCGATTTGAAGTATTGGCTAGTGAATAGGAAGGCAGAGTATATACAGAGGGGTGGCACAAAAATAATACTGTCTTTGATTGTAACTGTTCACTGGAAAGAAGAAGAAGAAGAAGAAGAAGAAAAGAAGAAAAAGAAGAAGAAGAAGAGAAGAAGAAGAAGAACGAAGAAGAAGAAAAGAGGAAGAAGGAAAGAAGAAAAAGAAGAGAAGAAAAGAAAGAAGAAGAAAGAAGAAGAAGGAGAAAAGAAGAAGAAAGAAGAAGAATAAGAAGAAAAGGAGGAGAGGAGGAGGAGGTGCATACAAGTGATATTAATATACAGCGTTTGTTTAATTGTGGATTTGATGATACATGTAGCTCATTAAATATTTGAAAGTATGTACAGTGTCCAAAAATGTACTTCCCGTTCGATAAATTTTTAATGATAGATTTTCATGAAAATTGGTAAGACGATATATGATATGAAGATATAACCTTAGTTTTATCTTTGAGTATGTTGGCCAAAGGTCAAATGCTTTTGTCGTCCTTCAATTCATAGGACATGAAGCACGACCCACTGATTTTGTTAATCACCTGCATAAAATATGAAATGTAAACTTGATCAAACACTGAAACTAATTTGCATTGTTATGCAAAAAAACGACTGTTCGTCATGTTCTCTGACCAGAAGGACCGGGCTTTAGAGTTTTGATTATTTCCACAGGGTATATCTACATGCAATGTTACAGTGAAACTTGTGACTTCTTTGAGCTAATTTGAATATTATGCTAATTAAATTAAAATGATTTATTCAAAAATGTAATTATCATAGTCCCTGGCCATAAGAGCATCTGTACTAACAATCAATTTCTTTAAATCTTCCATTAGCTGTAAGATTTGGTGAAAACCTTAATTTCTTGTACAGGGAAAGCTAATTTACGTATTATGCAAATTAGATTACTTTCCCATGCTAGGATTTTTGGAGACTTTTAATATGGTGTTCAGGGGACCTATATTGATAGCATGTATCTTCATATTAAATTTCATTAAAATCTGTACAACGTCACTTACGTTATTGAACAAAACATGTAAATGTTTCCATTTAGTATTGAGATGGACGATGGAGGTAAAAACACGAATTTTCTCTCATGATGGAAGCTAATTTGCATATTTTGCAAAATATTTTCAGAATATCACTCTGTGTCCATTGCGTTTGTTAACATTGTAAACATGACCTAGATATTTCTTGTTTGAATTCTGTATGCATATTAAATGTAAACAAAATATGGATTTTTCGTCAGTATTGATACTAATTTGCATATTATACTAATTAAATTACAGTTGTTTATTTGGAAATGTGCTTATCATGTTAATTGATGGTAAATACATCTATTTTGGCAATCTAATTCTTTCTTTGAGACATTTTGGCTGCAAACTTTGATGAAAACAGAAAATCCTTGAAAGCTAATTTGCATATTATGCAAATTTAACAATTTCCCAAAGTCACGGGACATAATAGAAACTTGCTTAAAACATAACATTGGGCTAAAAAGGTCTTTGACCGATGCCAGTGACCTTTGACCTTTCAGTGACATTCAGGTTGCTATGAGACATCTACCATCCAAGTTTGGTCACAATTATGCAAATGAGGGCAAAGTTATGGACCTTAATAGAAACTTGCTCAAAAACTCAACATTGGGCTCAAAAAGATCATTGACCCCAATGTGACCTTTGACCGTTTGGTGAACTGCAGCTCTCTATGAGGCATCCACCAATCAAATTTGGTCACAATTGTGCAAATAGGGGCAAAGTTATGGGAAATAATAAAAACTTCCTCAAAAAAAAAATTGAACTCATAAAGGTCATTGACCCCTGCCAATGACCTTTAACCTTTTGGTGACCTTTTGCTCCCCATGAGGCATCTACCCCAAGTTCAAAATTGAAATTTTACTCAATTTTGACCCACGTCCAACAAAAACTTGGCAAATATCTCATAATTATGTTGTCGCCTGGCAGCCATCTAGGATTTTTTTTCGTGGCTAGGATCTTTTTCTGAAAGAGTGACCTTGACTCTATATTTCCACCCAATTTCATGCTTGTATCATCAACTGAACGATTATGGCTCAAAATCACTTTTATCTGCTCCACTATAATCAGGCTGGGCTTTTTTGGCTATGCTATATCGGGGGGGGGGGCGCTGATTCTCCCCCCCCCCCGAGATCTCGGCCGTCGATCGCAGCGATCGCGCCGAAAATCGGTTACCCATCACGTAATCTACAAGACTGTATAGTTAATTATCCGGAATTAATTTCATATTAATAAATTATGCTAATTTATGCATAAAATCATAATTAAGCTGTAAATCACTCATTAAAGCTCCCAAAATGCTAATTTTGGGGTCTGGACACTCTTTTTAGCCTTCTTAGCAAGTTTACTTGAAAAAAATCCAGAATCAAAATTGATTTCCTATGTATTTTATTGTTGTTTTTTCAAATTTCTTATGCAAGTAAAAGTTTCATCATTGGCAATTACAAAATCTGCTGTGACTTTATGCTCATATCACCGTCAAGGGCATAGTCTTTTATCATGTCGTTTGTTCTGTTCAATGCGTTTCTTTTAATATCGAGATATGCTGTAAACAAGGAAGTGGTGAAATCCCACTTGTACCACTTTTACGACGGAAGAGGGCTTTGCTATCATTGGCTGTAGTAAAAGTGGCACAATTGTAATTTTACCCTTCCGTTGTTAATCAAATATATCTCGAGTTTCAAACAAGCAAATTAAACAGAACAAACAACATTTAAAAGTTAAGACTTTGCCCTTGACGTTGACGTAAACATGTGTCACAAAAGTATTTTGAATTTCTGACAGAGGGCGCTTTTTACTTGAGCAATTTTTTTTAAAGACATGCTGCAGCATGTCTCAAAAAATTGTGCAAGTAAAAACTGCCCTCTCCGGCAACTAGAAAATACTCTTGTGACATGATGCTTACATCAACCGTTAAGGGCAAAGCCTTAGCTTTCACATGTCATCTGTTTAATTTGCTTGTTTCAATCTCGAGATATGTAGTAAACAACAAAAGGGTGGAATCATAACTGTGTCACTTTTTTAATGGCATTTGAAAGCCAAGACTCTGCCCTTGATGATGATGTCAGCATCATGTCACAAGAGTATTTTCTATCTCTGACAGAGGGCACTTTTCTCTCTTGCAAATTTTTTTGGAGACAAGCTGTACTGGAGGTGATCGCTGAAGGAATTACGTGTAAAACCAAAATAACCTGAAGCACCAACAACAGGGTATGGAAAACTAACACCATATCTGTCACCTGGTATTGTGGGGGTTAAATCTAACCCCAAGGTGTTTCTATAGAGCGGAACAAACAATCGTATAGTATAACAGGATCGCTGGCAGTGACAAAATAATACTCACTATTATTTATAATCTAATAAAATGCCCGCTTCTTCTAAATCACGTGCCGAAGATAGAAGAAATCAAACAATATCTGCAGACTAGAAACAGTACAGGCTGGAAAATCTATGATTTACATAAAATATTAAAGGGGATATTTTTCCCATCCGTTAAAATGAAAGACGCTAGTCAAGAACATTTTTTTTTAGAAGTCTAACATAGAACGTTTGAACAAATTTGGTTATGCACTCAAGAGATATGATTTTTCAACAATGTACAGTGTGTCTTAACAAAAATGGTCCAATCGGAAATTATTTTTTTAATATATGAAAATCAACCTACATACAACCTAGTCAAGTTGGGTATTGTCATAAAGTTAAAAGACCATACTTTCCAGTGCAATTTATTTCATTGCATTTGGTTGTGTCAATACTGAGATAAATTAAATTATTGCATTGACGCAAAATCGCGTTTGTCCCAGTATACTTTATGTGCCGAACATGTAAATGCAGTTTCTGCATATTGTTTAACAAAGAAACCCGAATGAGAGTGTGTGAAAATTATTGTGTAATTGTTCACTTTAGCTCAAAGAACAGATTGTTCAGGATGTACACTTCTGATTTCCTATCATTTGTAGTACAAAGGGGATAACTTTGACATAATGGCTAAAATGAATGAGATGTACAGATCATCATGATATCAGTGTGAATGCAGTCGGGTAAACAGAAGACATGAACATGTGCAATATCATTTCAATGCCGAGTAAGGTGTATTTGTATTTTTTTTTAATTTACTAGATAATCATAAATAAACATTAAAAGCAGAAAATGCATAGGGTTATTTGTTTTTATTATTGATTTTTGTAATTCAGTTTTTATGTAGTTCTGTTAGTAACAATACCACCAATTCAGTGGTCAATATGACTAAATACAAAAGTGGGACAAACGTGATTTTGCATGACTGCACAAAAGTAATCATAACTTCTGACTTATAAAAACAAATTGAATGGGATTAAGTTTATCAGAAAGAAAATTTCACAATTGTTGTATTTTTTTTTCATGAAAATTCACTCCCATTGTTTCTCGGGTATATAAGGGCTAAGATGAATCTACATGCCTTTTAAAGGGGTTAGGTTAACTGCTTTGTTGCTAGCCCAAGAAAAATGAAAACTTATGAAAGTCAAAGCTGATATAACATTATATAGACCTTCGCTAGAAATTTACACCTACAGTTTAAATTTTGGAAAATTATGATATCCTAAATGGCTTAAACAAATTTGTTCAGATTTTCAATGTTGGATTTACAAAATATTATGGATTCACTGAATCTGTCAGGTATAAACAAATCTACTGATTTGTGTGATAGTAAGCCAGTATCAACTTGCATCTGCTTTGGCATACACTCAGGATAGGGGTACATCACTCAAACAAATCTCACTCCGTCAGCTGAGCAGGTGTTCCCTACACACTAAAAAATAAAGGTGCGCACAAGGTGCAACTTTGGGGAAATGGTACAGAGCCTTTACGGTTATGTGCTCACCCCACCGAGTGGGCGTGTGCAAGTTTGCACCTTTTAATTTGCATGCATACCTTTTAAACAAAGGTTTCTCTTGACAACCTGAAAGCTCGTCCGAAACTTGTCCACACTGCAGCAACAAGTAATATATGCAAACTGGATTCCGGCTCTTGAAGTTCATAGCTCGTCTCTAAGTTCCCGGAAACATCCATAAAATTACGAAAACGGCCTAAATGTGCAAGTATGCACCTTGAAGGTTAGAAATGAGACATCTATAACACAATTTTATCGGATACAAGTAAGAAACGGCTGAATGTCGTAGTGATAGAGCGTCTGCCTCACGTCCGAAACGTCGCGGGTGCGAACCCCAGTCTGTTCATACCTAACGACTTTTATTTTTTATGTACAAATCTGAAAGGTGCAACTTTGCACTTTTCTGAAAGGTGCAAAGTTGAACTTATATTTCCTAGTGTGTAACCAGTAGTGGGAATTATTTGCTATTTATCTTCAGCCATCCAATGAATATTTTTTTTCATATTGTTTGTTTCATGTTACATAAATTGGCAAGTATTTGTGATCTATACATTGCTGTTAGAGCCCCACGACTACGAGAATCGGGATAAATCGTGTCACTTTTTAACTTTTGAGTAATATGTCACACTTGTTATGGACTCTAGTCTTATGAAATAGAAATATCAACTAGTAAATTAGTATGCCAACACACGGTTATTCCATCGCGTGGGAATTTTCAGGGGAAGAACAGTAAGATGAAATTCTAAACGAATTGACAAACAAATACCAATGTATGTGCGGTCTCTATTATTGCGACATCAGTGGTGTAGAGTTATTCGGTTCAACTTTGTACCAGTTTGTTAAATATTGGATATCAGTTCCTTTAATAGCTCTTTCTTTTCGGTACTTTGCCCGATTATTCTGTTGCAATACAGTTTGCGTGACTGTATCGGAAACATCTGATTGGTTCATGTCATGTACATGCAAATTAAAAAAAAAATGATATTTGTTCTGTAATTCAAAAGTGGTGGAGATGATGAGTAGATTGTTGATTTGACTTTTTTATTTTTTACATTTCATCATTTCTCTGCATGGTAACAATAACAAATAACAATTTATGAATATCATATACAATACTGGTAAATTCAAATTACATAAATTTGATTCACAATATATTAACAAAATACATTGATATGACCTTAAAACAACCCAAAATAACACATATTATTACATAATAAAGTATAGTTTGGATGCGAAAGGCTACCGTTATAAGCTGAGTTTGAGAAAACGGACATCCAAGTTATAATTATGTATTGTAATATTTGAACATTTATGTGTGTTTTGTATATGTATGTATTTATTACACTTAAGTGATGTGTGTATGTGTGCGCGCGCGTGTGTGTATGTGTGTGTGTGTGTGTGTGTGTGTGTGTGTGTGTGTGTGTGTGTGTGTGTGTGTGTGTGTGTGTGTGTGTGTGTGTGTGTGTGTGTGTGTGTGTGTGTGTGTGTGTGTGTGTGTGTGTGTGTGTGTGTGTGTGTGTGTGTGTGTGTGTGTGTGTGTGTGTGTGTGTGTGTGTGTGTGTGTGTGTGTGTGTGTGTGTGTGTGTGTGCGTATGTGTGTGTGTGTGTGTGTGTATGTGCGTGGGTGCGAAAATACTCTGTTGGCATAAAGGCGTGAGTAGATAATGCTTATGTTCACAAACATACATAAATTCACATTAATTATGATTTTGTCATATAATGACATTTTGAAAAATTATGTTCAGCAATTCGGCAAACACATGTTAAAGTTATTTTTTATTTATTTATTTATTTATTTATTTATTTATTCACTTATTCATATATTTATTTATTTATTTATTTATTTATTTATTTATTTATTTACTTATCATTTCTTTCTTTATTATATTTATTTATTTTCAATCTTCTACTCGTTCACAATAACTTCCTAAATCAAGGACAGTATTTACATGTAGCAGCCTAAACATTTGATTATGAGGAAAACAAACTTGCAATGTAGCCTCTTAACGAACAATGGTATTACCAGGAAGTGAAACGATATTCATTACCTACCACAGCAAAAATCAATTTAATGACACTACCTCTAACAATCAAAATACGAATATACACTTTTTGTACTGTACTAATAAGATGATTTAAAGTCATATATACAATGGACACGTTAACCTCGTTATGTTTACATCTATTATTCAATTAATTTTTTTCACAAAATAAAACAAAACAAAAATCTGAAAATATGCAGCTATTTTAAGTGACGAAATAGATCACTAATTTAGAAAGATTGAATTCATAGAATAACTATATTTGACGGGAAAGTCGGTACACAGGCAGGTACGGAAGTCACCACGAGGAAATAACACGTTATGGACATGTGGTTTTCTCATGCTGTGTATTGGATATCAGGTATCCAAAAACAAATGTAATGTTGGGCATCAAACAAACGTTATACTTTTAGTTTCCGTATTTAAAAGTGCATGGATTTTTTTAGTTCACACTGGAACAAAATTTGAAATGACATGTTAAACTAAATGATTACAAATGCTGCAGTGAATAGACAGAGAACTGTCGATCCTTTGTTTAATAAGCTTGATGTCTGTCACTATAGTTGTACAATTCAGTGACACAGTCATATTAATTTTCTCAGTAAGACATTCAGCAATCCTATACTTGTGTAATACGTGTATATCTTTTTTTGTGTATGCGTATGTGTGTATGTGTGTGTGTGTGTGTGTGTGTGTGTGCGCGTGTGTTGTGTATATGTTGTGTGTATGTATGTGTGTGTGTATGTGTGTGTGTGTGTGTTTGTTGTGTGTGTGTGTGTGTGTGTGTGTGTGTGTGTGTGTGTGTGTGTGTGTGTGTGTGTGTGTGTGTGTGTGTCGTGCGTGTGTGTGTTGTGTGTGTGTGTGTGTGTGTCGTGTGTGTGTGTGTGTGTGTGTGTGTGAGTGTAGTGTGTGTT
>JZLH01S0609310.1:72841-83256 GCA_001188425.1 Eucidaris tribuloides | reverse complement strand
CTCTCGTGATCCGTGTGGACACTGGGTCGTGATAAGATAAAGATCTTTGGAATTTTCATTGCTGGGTAATAAAAATTTACTCCGACTAGGAACCTACGTTTGAACATGGCTTCAGACCTGTAAAACAGTAGTCTAGTGGAAGAAATAGACATGGTCATGAGAAGGTAACACTGGATTTTCACTAAAGGGGCATTCCATAAAGGTCGGACGTACATTCGGACACATCTGAGAGCCATATCTCCTTTGATTTAATAACAATGGTTTTTATTTTCCAGTATATCATAACATGTGACTTGGGTCATCATTACACCATAACAAGACTAGGCTATAATATGAAGAATATGAAAATACTGAGCAAAAAATGAGTGTCGCGATCGTCACACTCAACAAAACAACAGGTTTACCACTTAGAGTTTATGATCAAATCCTCATGTGATCCTTGTGAAGCAGGTACTGAAATTTTATAGTGGCTTTGCTACTAAGGATGAATCTGAAATAAACTGCATAAAAAATTGGCAGGGTATTACCTCTGATTCAGTTATAGTTGTATCTTTGGGTCGGACGTAACATGGTTGAAGGGGTCGCGACTACATCGTCGAAAAAAATTTGCACATTGTGACGTCCGACCCATTTGAAGACGATTACACAACCCAATTAAAAATTTGTGAACTTTTTGTACATAATGTTTGGTTAGTTGTTCTTTCAAATACATGAATTTAAATACATCTGCGCAGCGTTAAGATTATGACTTGATAAAGTTGGAGACGTAATTCCGGGGACAGTGTACGTCCGACCCCCCATAATCGAGTTTGTTACAGTATTAAGCTATAATAATGTTTGTCCTATAAAATGGCTAATCTAACTTGAAGATAATTCACTCAGAAAGCTTCTTTATTGATTAATTTAACTTGTTTTCATTACATAACAAATGGCAAAAGACAAATTTTTCCTTTGTTTTTCTCGTTTTATAATTTTTATGTATTTTTTTTTAAATAATTTTGTTTTTATCGTTTTTTTTTAAAGAAAATTCATTTCAAGTTCAATTATCCAAATCCATAGTAGCCCACAAAAATTAGCAATTGCTTTATGAAAAAAAAAAAATAATGAGCATTTTATAATCATTCGACAATTAGACAATGTCCATTAAATTGTACACAAATCCAATTGCTTAATGTATTTCTTTTTTGGGGTTTTAATGTGAAATTTACTTACAGACCATTATGCAAACGCATGGTTGCCACAAATTACTCAATTACAATAAGCAATGAAAAAATAACAGTGTTTGTTGTTAATTTCATGAAGGAAAACCTATCTCCATTGACTTTGAACACAAATCATCTCAAAATTGTCCTTCTGGGATACATTGTTGTACAAAAATCCACATATTCATGATGGTAAGACCGACTTGTTGCAAATTTGGTCTAAAACTATACAAGACTTCAAAGTAAAGTCACAAAATTATTGCCATGATATCCTCATGCATTTCAAAATAATTGCCCGCAAAACGTCGCGGGAACGGCTTTTGGCCCCCCAGTTTCTACCAAGGTAAATAAGAAAACAAAAATGTCAGTGTTTATTAGGTTTAAAATTGAAACGTGTATTAATCTTTTGAAAGATATGCATCGTGTAAAGATACGGTGATACTGTTAATTTTAGCAAAAAGTATCAACGAAGTAAAAAAAAAATTATAAACTAAGTCTAAAAGGGGTCGGACGTACAGGGGGTCGGACGTACAAAAAACCTGAACGTCCGACCCCCTTTAACATGAAATACTGGATTAGCGGTGAGCTTTCTTTTGGGCTATATATTAAACACATTGAGCTTGCTTTGCATCTAACTTAGGAAAAATTTATCTGCTGTTGTTTTGTTTTAAACAAAAAGTGTACCTAAAAAGGGGTCTGACGTACATTTGCAAGTGCCTATTTTTATTATTTGGTAAAAAAAAATCAATCAATCTGTAAAATTTTTTTGTCTTTTAAGAATCATTACATAAGCACAACTTAAACACTAACAAACTTAAATTTTTCAAAGCTTAAATTTGGTATAAAATTTGGCTCAAACTTGAACTTTGTAAACTTGACAAAATTGTCTCTGGTTACCATGGCAACTTCAGTGCCTTGCCACAATGCAATGATGCACTATATGAAATTATTTCTTTCAGATTCATACATTTCAGTATTCTAGCTTTCAAGTGATACCACATTTGTTATGTTTGTGTGATTTTTTAATTTTGACCAAAAGGTTTACTATTTTACGGAAATGCCCTAAAGCACTATATGATCATTTTGAAATACAGTTTCTCAGCTCTTCATTATTAGACCTTATCAAAGACACTTAGAGCATGGAGGACTATGCAGATCAGATATTTCAAACTATGGTAAATGTTAAAATGTGGCTTTGAATTTAAAAGGAGAAATTGTATCAAACCACAGATCATAAACAACAATGCACAACAAAGGTATATCAAGGTATATTTGGTTTGTTTTATAGGTCAAAAAGTTTTCCCCAGCCCCTTGTATGTTTAATATTAGTGTAATGTTGTTCTGAGGCAAACTGTTGATCATATGTGTTTTATTGACAGGTAATAAATTATGTTGAATTTGAATGTAATTCAATTGGTCTATTGTCCATCATGATCACTAAATTCAAATAAATCAAATTAAATTCTAAAATTTGCCTCCCCTTCAATAAAAAAAGCAAGGCATAATAATTATAAGAAATAAGAGACTCACCTCTTATCTAAAAAATGACAACTACACAGTACACACAAAGTAATGCGCACATTGTACTCACATTTCTTTCTATTTTCATACCATCATCCTGCTATCAAATACAACAACATGCATCCTGACTCTATTGATGTAAATTACAGGTTTCACTCACTACATTCCGCAACACTAGTAATTATTATTCAATTTCAATCACGTTTTGATTCAGGATCTAATTAAAAATATGTGACACATCTTACATGACCCACATTTTCTGTGATAAAGCAAATTCTATGGTCAAGGGCTCTCAGCCGTCAGATATCTTAATTGTCTTTTCCTTTTGTTTTATCAACTTCTCTGACAGCCGTTAAAGTCATTACAACACGTCCCATGGATAACTCACCGGAAAAGGTCCCTCGTCCATGAGCAATCAGAGACCACAGGTTCTGAGACCGAGGCCGCCCCAAAACATAACCTTTCCATAGGGTTTGTACAGGTGACTTGGACCGAGACCACGACCAAGGCCACCCCAAAATACAACCTTTTCATAGGGTTTATACAGGTGACTTGGTCCGAGACCGAGACCAAAGCCAGCCCAAAATACAACCTTTCCATAGGGTTTGTACAGGTGACTTGGACCGAGACCGAGACTGAGGCCACCCCAAAATACAACCTTTCCATAGGTTTTGTACAGATGACTTGGACCGAGACCGAGACCGAGGCCACCTGAGATTGGCCTCAAGGCCAGCCTCGGATAAAACACAGGAGATGAGACATGGGAACCTTCAACCCCTGATAAAAAAGGAATCCTGTTTGGGATTCCATGTGCCTCTGAAAAAAGGTGGAAGGAAAGATGTAATCTGTAATTCTTCAGTGCGGTTCTTTAGTGTTAGATCTGTAGCTGAGAATAGTTTGCAAAAATGGTGTTGCTTGGTTTTATCTTTTTGAATAAAATTAATCTCTGACCTAATACACGATTCCACAATAAGTTTTAAATAAAACAGGCAAGTAAAATTATCACTTCCAGATTTTCACTGCCCCCAAATAATGAATAAGTGCTAGTGTGGTATTACAAGTGGTCAAGTTTTAAGATGCAGTGGTTGCCGTTATGGTTTGCTAATCAGTAGATTCCTGGTTCAAGTCTCAGAATGGATTTTTCTTTAAGAATAATTTTAACCAACAGCAGAGCTACAGGTAAAATTTAAGAAAATTGGAGAGGAAATACAGTATATCGATGTAATAGATAATCCATTAGTCACTATCTGCATCTCAGATCGCAACCGCTGATCTTACAACTTTAACAAAGATGTCAGAAAAAATGAACCGGGATTCGAACTCGCGTCTACAGCTATCCGGGCCGCGACAATACTACCAGGCCACCACTGGCTAATGGCTAATGGCATTGACACGACGACCGAGGAACAAACACCAAAGCTCACAATTCTGACATTGATATGTTAAATAGTCCAAGGCGGACATTATTATTACATCGCATTTTGCCTCTCTGAGTAATCCCTTTCATTTAATAAGAAATACAGTATATCACTTGAATAAAATCTGACAAGTATTTCTAAAAGGGCAAAATGCAACATATACAGAGCAAACAAACAGATCTTTCACTCTGTGCTATTTTCAAGAAGTTTTTTCTTCCAGTCTTGAATAAGCTTTTGACCCATTTGCAGGTGAGGGAGGAGACATCTCTTCACAGGGACTATAGGAAATGTGTGCTGAAGCAAAAATCAAACCATCTTCAATGGGTAATGGGAAAAAGAAGATAATTAAGGATGCATCTGAATTCGTGGTATGTTTTTTCTTTTCCTTTTATGGAAGGCGGGGGCATTTTGATGTAAGAAATACTTACTTGCCTTTTATTGTATAGCATATGTATGTAATATGGACCCGTAGATTTACTCCCGCCAATCTATGAATTGGATGCATATCACGAACCTCACCCACAGTCACGTACGTGAATTTGCGTAATCTCCAGCCCCGAAAAGGGCATCCTGCACGTCTGCACTGACTACATCACACTCCATGTATGGTTCTTTGAATTGCTTATTGATTTGTTTACAACTTGGTAACTACAGTCAATAAACATGCTGACTTGGTTTTGATTCGATCAGTCATCTGTCCACAATCATCGTGTGGCATTGCGTCAGTATTGCACACTTCACTGACAAATTTAAATTTAGAGCAAAATCTATGTAAACAATATTATTTGCAGACATACGAATGATGTTCATTTGAAGTAGTTTCGTATATTATTACTTCATGTTTTAAAGATGTTGCCCACTCCCAAGTAATTAATCAAGTATGGAATATTGAGTAATACTCAGCTAATTTGTGGGCTTCTGCTACATGAAGTAGTTTCCTACATTATTACTTCATGTTTTAAAGCTGTACATTATTATTTCATGTTTTAAAGCTGTTGCTCACCAGAGTTGACGCGATTCATTCGGTGACTTGGACTCGAGTCAGAATCGAGTCGCCAATTTTTCTGACTTGCGACTTGACTTGTGGACAATGACTTGTGACTTGACTTGACTTGAGACAGAATAACTTGTGACTGGACTTGACTTGAGAAAAAATGACTTGGTTACAACACTGATGTACATGTAAGCATGATTATGAGTGAGGTATTTTTTTGTTTTTATTCATAAAAATTGTTTAAACTCTTCATTCTTGGTCCATATGCACCCTCTCGAATCTCGATGTCCTTTTTCTTTTATTCAACAGCCGTCTGAATAAATGTTTTCTCATTGTACATTGAAATTTCATTTCAAATACATTTGATTTTTTTTCTCAATGCCACATTCTCATTTTGCTCCCAGAATAAGCTAAACAAGCCTTAATTGCCTGCCTTGCCTTGCCTTGCTTTCAGCCTATTTCGCTCCACTGCAGGAGGAAAGCCTCTTCACCAATTCTCTATTTCACCCGCAGTCCTTTGCCAAGCAATGCCAAGCTAAACATAATCACTCTAATTACAAATGAAATTAACACAACAATCCAATGGAAGTTTATATTAAGGAATCTCCTTCCCCTCCTTATGCCCCCCCCCCCCCACTTCCAATGTTCACCAAGCAACTTCCATAAGAGGTATGATTTTGATCATTATATCATGATCTTTTTTTTTTTTGTCTCAATACACCAGGTATGTGCACCCAAGCGAATGTCTACAATGTAGACTTTTGTTTTTCTCTCTTTTAATCAAATTATTCAGTTTATTTCTTCATCTTTGTGGCTAGGCAGAATTTGTATTCATAAGCCCAATTCCAATCTATCAAAATTCAACAAATGCATGTATGTTTAGGAAATAAAAGAACAGTCATATCTGTTAACACGCACACAATGCCAATACTGTATCTGTAGTTTGTTTCATTAGTTATTTACTTGCTTACTTGTTTATTTATTCATTTTTATTATTTTATCTATTAATTTAATCATTCGTTTACTTATTCATGTTTAATTTATTTTGTATTTAATCAATTTAAAATCTATTTTGTTACTTATTAACTTTATTTATTTATTGTTATTCATTTATTTATTTATCAATTCAATTACCAGGGTATCTATTCATTTATGGTTTAGTTGTTGTTATTCATTATAATTCATTATGCATTAATTGTATTTGTGTATATATCCTGTTAACCACCTTATCGCTATCTATGGTTGTAGCACTTGTCACTAAATCAGTCATTAATCTGCATTTTATGACTTTGTGTCTCCCCATTGTCTATGACATCACCAGCTCAAGAAAGGGGAAATCCCCTGATTTCACTTGATGTCAATCACTCCCAGGAATGCGGCAGGTGTCCCCGCCCACCCGATGTCAAAAGTGACCTCACAATGACTAATCAGCTTACACTATCATCATCTGTTGGCAACCATGCAAAACAATAGCAAAAACAATAGGTGTATTATCAGTGGTGTATGGAAGGGGGAGACT
Organism: Eucidaris tribuloides; assembly: GCA_001188425.1. Classification (NCBI taxonomy): domain Eukaryota; kingdom Metazoa; phylum Echinodermata; class Echinoidea; order Cidaroida; family Cidaridae; genus Eucidaris; species Eucidaris tribuloides. Next base: position 76,602 of record JZLH01S0609310.1, on the reverse strand, counting down.
AGTGGGCCTTGACACCCCCTCCCCTGACACTGGGTTAATTTTTTCCTTTAATTTTTCTTTTCGTCTTTGGACCTGAACACTTTGTTATTGTTTTTTTCTTCATTTTCTGTTAAAATTGCCTACTACATGTGCATGGGATTGTAGGTTGAAGCCCCCTCCCCCTACAGAATTCTGGCTATGCCTCCGCCCATCACATACAGATCTCACTTCCCATCTACCCAAGTGTATACCAGGTGTCTAGCCCTAGGCTTGTAGTCTCGATTCCAGACCATGCAACTTTTTCTGCCTCCAGAGTACACTGCCTCTCCAACTTTTTGTACAGTCTCCAGAGCACACTCACTCTGCCTTAAGTTGATGGAAAGAGACTACATGAAGACACTAGTCTTGGTCAAAGCAGCTGACTCAAGATAGAAGTTTCCTTATCAATATAGGATGGTTTAATCCAAGCATCTGGAAGCCAGACTACAGCCCTTGATGACCTCAATTGACCTCAACAGCCATAAAGACATCAGCGAAATATGACACTGAGACGGAAAAACTCAATTCCGTCTCACAGGATTTGATGTAACCATTTTTGTTTTTGTTTTTTTGGGGGGGGGGGTCAAAACTACAAATACATATTATATGGTAATGTCCATTGATTACAACAACAGATGTGGTATTTTTACTTTTTACTAGGAAGGTTAGTGTCACCACTCTACATACAAAATAAACTCTATGGTTAGGAAAAAGTTTTGAAAAGATATTCAAAATAATCCAGACATCAATTGACATGACATCACAGCCAATAAGACATCAGCGAAATATGACACGTGAGACTGAAAACTCAATTCCGTCTCACAGGAATTGATGTAAGCATTTTTGTTAGGGGAGGGGGGGGGGAGGGCAAAACTACCAATACAAAATGTCTGCATGTAGACTTTTGTTGTTTCTCTCTTTTAAGGTATTGGCTACATTTTACTCACAGTTAAAATCTGACTACATGTTCCACGTTACCATTGTCTTTTGATAAGGTCTAAAATGACGCCCTTGAAAAATTTATTTCAAAATGATTATTTGTTGCTTAAAGATGAAAATCGTAAGTTGATTGTGATTCACTCCATATTTTCTCCTAGACCTTACTGTGTGTACACCTACTATTTAACTCCCAAGTTTTTTAATTGTTTATTCATGCATAATTACCATTTGGCAGTGTAACTTCAACTTTTTTATTCTAGGGGTTTTACTGTCCATATAACACCACTATGTGTTACAGTATCAAATGACAAATTTTTTAAATTGAGCCTCACAATGTTTTAGCCTATATTTAATCAATTATCAGTTTTATTCATTCTCTTTGTTTGCTGAGGCAGAATTTGTATTCATAATCTCAATTCCATTATCAAAATTCAACAATGCTGTATGTTCAGGAAATAAAGAAACCGTATATTGTTAACAAGACACCATTGGCATTACTTGTATCTGATAGTTTGGTTCATTAGTTATTTTACTTGCATACTTGTTTTCATTTTCATCTTTCATTACTTTCTATTAATTTATTTATTCTTTATTATTCATGTTTATTAATTTCTTTATATATTTTGTATTTATTATTTATTATTTATTTCTTTCTTATTACTTTAATTTATTTTATTTATTTATTTATTTATATTTATTTAATTTATTCATTCTGTTCATTTCTTGTATTCATTTATTTATTCATTAATCAATTTACAGGGAATCTATTCTGTTATCATGTTCACTATTATTCATTATGCATTAATTGTATTTGGTTTATTAATATCCTGTTAACACCTTATCCGTTATCTATGTGTTGTAGTCACTTGTCACTAAATCTCGTCATTTTAATCTGATTTTAATTGACTTTAGTGTTCCCCCACTGTCTATGACATCACAGCTCAGAAAGGGGAAATCCCTGATTTCACTTGATGCCATCCAATCCCAGGAATGCGGGCAGGTGTCCCCGCCACTTGATTCGAAAAGTGACTCACCATGATAAATCGCTTATCCTATCATCCATCTAGTTGGAGCCATGTCACACAAATAGACAAAAACAATTAGGTGTATATCAGTGGTGGTGATGGAAGGGGGAGACTAGTGGCTTGACAGTTTGACACCGCTACTGACATGGATTATTTTTCCTTTAATTTTTCTTTTCGTCTGTACTGAACACTTTGTTATGTTTTTTTTTCTTCATTTTCTGTTAAACTTGCCTACTACATGTGATGGCATTGTTAGGTTGAAGCCCATCCCCTACAGAATTTCGGCTATGCCTCCGCGATTCACTACAGATCTCAATTCATCGACCCAATTGGTTACAGTGCTAGCCATTGTTGTCTCTGTTCAGACCATGCAACTTTTTTCTGCTCCACTATTTCAATCACTCTCCAACTTTTTACTCCGAGTAAAAGGTTAAAGGTAAAGTTTTGGTGGTTTATAGTCTTGATCGCACTTTAGTCACTTTACCCTCCTGATCATCGGACTGTTATCACACCTTGCCAGGTGTGACAGTGCACCCATCCTGGGGTATTTCCTAGCTTTCCTTCTTTTCCCTTTTTTTACCCTAGCTGCATTTCTTTAAGTCACAGCCAACCGATTGACACATTTTTAAAATGATTGAGTACATGAATCTCAGACTGGAGCAGACTATTGTTGATTTTTTTCGTCATTTGATGAATGCAATTTGACATCAAGCTTTACCCAGACATCAGCGAAATATGGACCTTGAGAGGAAAACTCAATTCCGTCTCGCAGAATTGACTTGTAATCTTTTTTGTAGGGGTAAACTCAAATAATTACGTGTATTGGCAATGTCATGATTTGACAACAGATGTGGTATTTTTAATTTTTACAGGGAAGGTTTACTGTCCCACTCTACACATAATCAAAATAAAACTCTAGGTGTTAGGAAAAGTTTTAAAGATGTAGGCTAATGTGAAGCTTCAAATTTAAAAAATTGTCAAACTTTGATTTTGAGCGACATAATTATGTTCAATGGACAACTAAACACCTAGATTTACAAAAAGTTTGGAAGTTACATGCCAATGGCAGTTTGCATGATAACAATTAAATCGGGCGGTTTTTATAGCCTCGGTGTAACACACGTAAGTCTGTGGAGGAAATGGGCAAAGTGAATCTGGTCAACTTACAATTTTTCCTTTTTTAAGCGACTAAGTATATTGTTGTAATGCGGTTTTTCAGGGCTCATTTTTAGACCGTCCTCACAGACATGGTAGCATGCGGAATCTTGTGGCCCTCAGATTTTTTCTACTGTGGTAATGGTTGCAGTACCTTTAAGAAATATTCAAATTATCAGACATCAATTGACATGGATCACAGCAGAAGACTCAGCGAATTAACACTGCATATGGGAAATTTCATTCCGCGTACAGGAATTGACGGTAAGCTTTTTGTTGGGAGAGTGGGGGGGCAAAACTACAAATAAATATATATGTAATGGTCCATTTAGTTACAAGAAACAGATGTGTATTTTTCTACTTTTTACGGAAGGCACTGTACCACTCTACATACAAAAATAAAGATCTATGGTTAGGAAAAAGTTTTAAAAAGATATTCGAAAATAATCCAGCATCCAATTGACATTTGACATCACAGCCAATAAGACATCGCGAATATATGACACTGAGACTGGAAACTCAATCCGTCTCACCAGGAATTGATTTAAGCATTTTTGTTAGGAGGGGGTGAGGGGGGGGGCAAACTACAAATACAGTACGACTGTACATGGGAATGATCATTGA
>JZLH01S0609310.1:14471-44050 GCA_001188425.1 Eucidaris tribuloides | reverse complement strand
TTTATTTATTACACTGTACACATGCAGAAAAAAAAAAAGAATTCTCACAAAACTTGCTAGGAGACTCCAGATCATTCCCAATCATGAAATATTTGCGAGAATCTAGGATTCTCAAGGGATTCCTTTGCGACAATCTAAAAAGATTCCCGCCGTCTGACACAAATTTTTAGGCCTGAGAGCCTATTTTTCTACTAAACTATCATGCAAGAGTAAATGTACAAATTTTTCATGTTTTTGTTTTTTTTTTTTTAGGGGGGGGGGCCACCAAATTTCAATTTCGGGCCACCAAAAATTGAATTTTAAGGATTTTAGTGGCCCGACCGGGCCACTAAAAAAAAAGTTAGTGTGGAGCCCTGACTATATTATCATTATCAATAAGTAATTAGAATGTTTGACCTAGATGCAGCATTTCCTTTTTCTTCTCCCTTATTATCATAATTTCCTTTTTCTAAGCATGTTGAGATCCTGTCAAGGGTATGCGCTATATGAGAATGGAGATATTATTATTATTGTTGTTATTAGTATTAGTATTAGTATTAGTATTAGTATTAGTATTAGTATTAGTATTAGTATTAGTATTAGTATTAGTATTAGTATTAGTATTAGTATTGTTGTTGTTGTTATTATTATCATTAAAAATTTTGTTTGGGAAATTTTTAACTTTTAGCCATGTTGAGTACCATTTTCAAGTATTTAAGGTTAACAGCTCTGTCTGAGAGTACTAGTGTCAATCAAATTGCAGTTAGATTTTATGACTCTTTACATTTCATATATCAAACCTCACGTAACCTTATAAAATAAACTTTCATAAAAAATACCTTAATGGTTAAAATTGGTGAGAAATACTATTCATATTTAGTTTTATTTTGGGGAAAGTAAATTATTGTTTGGAGAAACTTATGTAAGAGCTGAAAGTGATAATTAATGGGCAAGTACAAAAACAGTTGGTGTGGAGTCTTGAATAACATGGAAACAAACTGAGAAATCATTCATGACGACAGGTGGGAAAATTCTGATGTCAGATTTTGTCAAATCTAGTTTTATCATGTATTGTCAGTCATAGAGGAAGTCGTTTCAAGCCAAGTGGAAGGAAATGTAGTACAGCTACGTTAACGCTGGACTTTAGACACCTGAACAATATAATTGAGGTCAATAACCTCATGGAAATGAGCAAATTTACAATTACAAACATTACAAGCAGGACCTCAAAGCTGATATACCCTACAATCTATGCTTATCAGATAGTCAATGATATATGTACCGGTATTGCGTGTGAACTTCAGAAGATTTTCAAGGTATTGAAACTGATAGCATTTCTCTCACTCCATGAATCACGCAGCTCTCTTCTTATCGTATGTGTACATACATGTATGTGAATTATGTGAATTCTGCCGAATAGAATAAAATAATAAAAAAAAGCAATAACATTAAATGTTACGCAAGTCCATGTTGAATGAGACACGTCATCACTCATGTACACCACATACTGATCATGATGACAGCATACCGGCTATTATGATATCTTACAGACAGACAGACACGGTCACACCCGCACACATACAGAAATACACACACACACACACACACACACACACACACAGACATGTCCATACACACATAAATACACAAACACACACACATACACATACACATACACACAAACATTATGCAAGTTACACAAGCACACACACACACTCATAACACGCAAGAGTACAATATATTAAAGATGATAAAAACACAACTAAATCTAAATTATCTTCATGCCGCATTTACCATGATGATTAGATGTAAGTTTGTGATGACTGGTTACTTTAGTGAAGGAGTAAATAATCAATTACACAATTACTAGGTTAATGGGATACTGTTACAATTCACAGTTATTGGTAATATGAGTCAGTTCTGATGTGTCTCATACAGGAACCGCTTGGTTGAAATAGTCACCCTCTGCCATTAATACTAACTTCCTAAAACCACACTTGATCCAAGTTCTCTCCGCTGTCTCCCCGTCTCTCAGATTCAGTGAAACAAGTCTTCAATCTTCACTCATTTCTCTATAATATACAGGCTTTTACTAAACACTCGGATCATGCGGTGTTCGACATTACTCATTTTGGATTTTGGTGCAATTTTTTTTTTTGTAATGGTGTCTTCAAATGGACAAACACACTGGGAAAATGATAAAATCGTCATTTAAAAGTTGAGTTTTGTATCAAATGACTGAAACATACAGCACACCTTACTCATGTACATAATCCAAAATGCAGGTATTGTTGCCTTTGATTCCAATTTTATGTATTTATGCTGGAGGTAGCAACCCACATACCAAATACAGGTGTACAGTGTGAATTGCATAAATGATCAGAGTTTGTTCACAGTCCGGGTACTAAAGAATTTACACATACCAAACACAGGTTATTAGTGTACATTGCATAGGTTAGCATTTTGTTTATGAGTCTGGAGAAATGGTGAACATTCTAAACCCAGGTGTGTCTGTGACGCGGGGGGGGGGGGCCCCTTAGTATAATTGTCTGTGATATACTGTACTGTGCCGGGCGGTTTAGAACCCGAGCCCCCCATTTTTGCAGCCACAATTTTGCCGTTCCAGAGCACTCTAATTTCAGAAATCACAGAAAAATTTTGATTTTTCCAGTTCCAGAGACTCCCAAATTTGCCATTCCGCTTCTGATTTTTCGCTTTTTCAGAGCATTGCCATTTCAGCATGGCGCACCAACGGCGCGCCGGAACTTCGCCGCGGTACAGTTCCAGAGCATAGTATTTTGAGGTTTTCTGAAGCCTTAGTTCCAGTTCCAGAGACCCCCATTTTTCGCTCAAGCCCATTCCAGAGCCCCCGATTTTCGATTTCGGTGTGGCACATAGGTATCACTTTGCTTGTTGTTATTTGCATAATGACATGTTTAGTGTTCAGTAAAAGCCTGTACAGAGTCATCATTTATATAGTGCCTAGTACTTACAAAAGTTTCTAGGCACTGTAAGACCAAATTATAGATGGAATTACTCGGAAAGGTGAGTTTTTAGGACAGATCTGAATGTGTCGAGTTGGATTAACTGATTGCAAAATGATATTTACTGTTAATGATCAACAGTGAGAGGGATTCATGGTAGACGAGGTTAGCTATTGATTTATAGGTCGGTCCTTTCCCGCTTTTAAATGCTAGTGGGATAAGTCACTTCCTAATTGACAGCCGCAAAGAGGAAACAGAGGGATTCGGATATATCACACCACTTCCTGGTCAGCTGACCCAGGTCATTTGTGGTAACATCTTGTATCTAGGTCAAACTTTCACTTGAACCCTTAATCTGCCAGCCAAATTATAGCTCTATGGACATTACATGTCATATGTGGTGCATATTCACACCTTGAGCACCGAAAGAGTTAAAGTACATGATGAGGATCCGGAGTGTAGGGATAGGGGGTAGGGGAAATGGAGGGGGAACCAGGGGGAGGGGGGAGGAGAGGCACTCAGATATATTAGCGTACACATGCGCGTCCAAGAATACATGTAAAGAGGGGTCTTTGTTCATGAGGAACGCATAATGCATGTTCCCTGGTAAGGGGTCCTAAAACGCTGATTTTCAACAAACAGGGGTGCTTTTAATTAATGCAGCCAACGCGTTACCTGTTAAGGGGGTTGATTTTCATAAGAAACCAAGCAAAATCCTTGTCAGGGGAAATTTTTTCATGGAAGTGTGCATACCTGTTTAGGGGGCATTTTTCAAACCCATGGACACGCATGTGTACATCACTGTGATCTAAGTGGCCCCCATGGGGGAGGGGAACCTGGATCTAAAGGCTGTCAATCCTATGGGGTGTATTGTTTACTGTCAAAACCCTAGCTTTGGAACCTTGGCTCTTTTGGTGTTGTTATTATTTTGTTTTCTTGTCTTTTGCTTTGTTTTATGGGTCAATCCATGTCAAATCAACCAATTTTCAGACAATTTGTCACCCGACCCCCTTCAATTTTGTTAAAACTCACACCAAATGTTCCCCCAAGTGTCTGACGGAAAATTCTGAAATATTTTGCCCAAAGGTCATACGGTTGCTAAGATATGGTCACGCTGAACCATGACACTCAAAACATTGGCTTACCAATTAAGCATTATGATGAGCTGATTGTGTAGAGTAGACAGCTGGACAGTATTATCTGTCTAGAAATGCGAAAGACCTTCATGCTTCTACACGAAATGCATTATCACTCGATTTGACCTTCGGCTAGTGAAGAGAGAGTCACACAACAATGGCCTAAGTGTCATATCAAAGTTTTTTCGGAGCACCTGTTTGGTGTTCTAGCATACAATATTAAATTAGCTTTGCAGACCAAATATCAGTTCACTGAAAGACTTCACTTGTTAAGACACCTACCAATCAGTCTGTGATGGTCGAGTAGTTTTTCAACCGTCGTTCACCCGAATTTTGACTTTTCCAAAATCACCAACGTTCAAGGTCACTTTTTCACCCTTGTCCCACTAGTGCAACACCAGTTTTTGTGTATTGGTAGACATTTATCTATATTTTTGAGGTCACCAAAAAAATTTTGCTACGAAATGTTGAATGCCTTATCAATCACTGTGAATAATGGCTTGTGAAAACCAATGAAAGTCGATAGTCTGGTTCCTAGACTGTTCTGTTGTTTTTTTCTATTTTAGCAGCACCAGTTAGCTTCTTGATAGATTTGAAGTTCTAGCAAATTTATACTTACATAAGTGTAGCAAACTCACAGTCAATAATACTCTTGCCTTGTGATAATAAAGTTTGGGTCTGACGTCATGGGGTAAGTGTAATAAAAAGCCGAGCTCTGTAAACAAGGCTATGAAACTGAAATCAGAGCCGTCCAATTTTCTTTTTCAGATTGACTCAATTTCATAGTCTTAGTACAAAGACTGTTCTTTTTGATTTTCCTTCGCTCCTAATTGACCAGTTTATTACTGCCAAGTGATGTGTAGTGTGTGTTTGCTACATGTAGGTCTTACATTTCTAGATCAAATCTAGTAGCTAAGCTTCGGTAGACTGTGCCTGCTAATGAGAAAAACAAAGAACGTCTAGATGAGACTATATTTCATGGTTTCACAGCCATTTTCACAGTAATTTATAAAGGCATTAACATTTCCGGCTAGTCAATATTCTTTGTGACCCTTCGAAGATATAGTATAAATGTTCTACATATACACAAAAACTGGTGTCCGCTACTAGGTGGAGACAATGGGGTAAAAAATGACCTTGACTTGGTTAATTTTGGAAAATGTCAAAATTCAGGTCGTGCGCACTGTGTGAAAACGACTTGCACAATCCGCTGATTTTGGTGTTAGGTGTCTTAAGCAAATGAAAGCGTTTTTCAGTGGACATGTATTGGTCCAAAAGCCTATTTTAATGTATGTAGTTTATCTGAACTCCAACATGCTCCAAACCTTGTATCTTGACACTTAAGCCATTTTTGGTGACCTCTGTGCACTAGACCGAAGGTCAAATCTGAAGTGATATGCATTTTTCGTTGTAGAAGGCATAAATGTTGTCTTTCCATTTTAGGACATATGAATACTCCAGCTTGTCTCTCTAGCTACAGCAGCTCATCATAATATTGTTAATTTGGTACAGCCAACTGTTTGGAGTGTGCATTGGTTGCTAGGCGTTGGCCATTATCTTAGCAAAGTGTCCATGTCCTTTTGGGCAAATATTTTAGAATTTTCCGTCGACATCTTGCAGGGAACTTTGGTGGCGAGTATTAAGTTTTTACAAAATTGAAGGCGGGATCGGGTGACACCATTGGTTTTATTTGACGTGGATTTGACCCTTGTATTCCGTTTTTTGCTGAGTCTTTATTTATCTCCTTTTTTCTGCAAACGCTGAATCTGACCCCTTTTTTCGCATCCTCAAATTATACAGGCTGGTAACTTTTCCTGCAAATGTTACATAATATCACTATTATTTATTTTGTTGTGGGATGGGATGACATTGCGACATCAGACTGACTGACAAGAAGAAAACAAAATGTGATTTGACGTTCTTATCTTAATCCCAAGGAAAGGATCCATGTCTGATGCACAAAGCTGAAAAAATCTAACCAGTCTTGAACCCAACACAGTGGTTAATCCTCACTTCAATCGGCAATATAATCATTTCTTTAGCTTTATACAGTGAGCTGTGTTGATCTCAGTCAGGTTGCCTTAAATCCTGTGTCTCCCCCGCTTCTCAGAATTGGGGAAATGTGCCAATCCCTGTCATTGTTTCTAATTAGCGTAGACAACCCTTGGGCTTGCGCAGTGGCACATATCAGGTTTTACAAAATGGGGGGCAGGGTGAGGGGGGTGAGGGGGAGGGCAGCTAGGGTGGGGGGAGGTGTGTTAGGCAGGATGTTGCCAGTCCTTAAAACCGACAAGCGAAAACTATGGGGCTTCTAGGGTTCATACACTTACACATTTCCAAAATACCCTGACTTTCCATGACATTCCAGCAGAGATGGAGTCGAGGCTGGCCTCGAGGCCAGATTTTTCCGGCCTCGGCCTCGGACCGAGTCACATGTTCAAAGCCTATGGGAACAATTTTTTTCCAGCGACCTCATGACTCCGAAATGTCGGCCTCAACTCCATCACTGCTCTCTAGAGTAGAAAACTGTAAATTTCCATGACTATTTTTATATTTTTACATCACGAAAAATACATCATCTCAATACTAACAAATTCCAAATCAAGGGTCATTTTAGAAAAATATCTTGAATAAATTATCTTCCGTAACTTTCCAGAATAAATTGATGAATTCCCTGACTTCCTGACATTTTGATTCTGCAAAGAGTATATATAGGGGCCCATTTTCAAATTCCTTGACGTGCATGAACCCTGGGGCTCCGTGGTTTAAAGGGCGTTGACATGATTAAGAGTTAGTCAAAAATGCCTCAACATCCAAATTATATTAGCTAGAGTGTACATTTAGGCTGGCAGCATTTGTCTTGAATTTGTTACTTCAGAAGAAATAAGCATTCATTTACCAGTCTTAAATCAATCTCAAGCCCTGACAGAAATTGATTCCATAAAAAGATACATGTACATCTCATTGTACAGTGTTTTATAACAATACTTGTACAAAAAAGAGAAAATGTATGACTATAAAATCTTAAGAACAATTTTAACAGTAATCTTGAGTCTATAAGTTTTCCTGTCTTTTCATTTTAAGCTGACAAACAACAATAAATGAGGGTTATATGGTTTTAACTAGTGTTGCACGACTTAGTCGCCAAAAGTCGGAGTTGCGACTATCGTTGAGGAGTCGTGACTCTGACTTCAGAAATGCAAGAATCGACTCCATGTAATCACATATGTATGCCACATAAACCAGTCAAAACATCAATGACAATGTGTGGGAATATGGCAAAAAGTCAATTTTTGAATGATCGTAATCACAGTTGAAAGTTGAATTTACTGAAATCATTGAAGGAAGTAACAGAACAGTTTTTGTATAAGCTATAGTGTGCTTCCTTTTACCTATTGATCACGCCGACAAAACTGAACGTTGAGAGTCGGTAAATAGTCGGAGTCGCGACTTTTGACCAGTGACTAGTCAATTCCCAAAAATCCTGGAGTCGTGCAACACTAGTTTTAACTAAATAGCTCTGTATTTCTCCCTCCCATCTTGTTTCTTGAGCTAACAAAAAGGAGGTCACATCTGATTCATCCCCACCCCCACCCACAATATCTGCTTCTAGACAAAAGAGATCCACAGAAAACTCATGAACACCCTTAAATTCATGCATTGGAGAATTTGTCCGACATCATAACTCAACCAAGAATTACACTTACAAAGTCAAATGTTGGATCTCATCCATCAGAATTAGTACACAGAATTATTAGTCAGCGTATAATGTGATTTTTTTTCTTTCTTCAGAATGTGCTTTATCAGGATAAACATGATGTTTCATGTCCTAATCCAATTAGAGAAGTAAAGTACTCGTACACAGAGCGCTTTGGTAAGTCTGTGAGAGTACACTACACTACATGTATACAGGAACTTAACTGTAACAGGGAGGAGGATGGTGAGAGGTTGCCGCATTTTTCAAAGCCCCTTCCTTGGGCCTTTCTGTCACCCTTCCCTATCCCCAATCCAGTCATCACTTAATAGTCTGTCTCATAATAAGTGCCTGGGCGTCCAGGGTACTAAAAAACAAATTTGCAGACAAAACGGGGAAAAAGAAAAGGAAGGCCATACCACAAGTTTGGGATTTCATAATTCCTTGAGATAACATTACACTGGCACTTACCAGTATACAGTGCTTTTCATGATATGGTACTTGCAAATCACATTTACCAAACACATGTCATGCAACATCCAATGTAGAAAAATCTAAACAATACGCAACACAGGTATTATTCTGTCCTTTTTTCCAGAGCGCATAGGGATAATATTTATATTGTGATATGCGCTATATAAAAACAGTTCATTATTATTATTATTATTATTCTAGCGAAACTAACTGACCAAAGCTTACAAGCTAAAAAACTTTCCCTTTCTTTATAAACAAAATAAGTGAAATGAAGCAGTGGCACAAATCCATTTTGAAATGTGGTGGGGGGGGGGACTTCACATGTTCCGCGGCCAAATCCCAGGTTAAAATTTTTTTCGGGTCACGCCAACTGCCAAAAACTTGCTCAGTGGGGGCGGGGCGGGGGGGCGGGCGGGGATTTAGTGTGATGAACAAAAATTTTTTCCCAAATCTTAAGGGATGTAAATTTTTCCCAGTCCACTTGTGCCCGAAAACTCGCCAGCGCCGAACCAAACCCTTTGTTTCGCAATTTTTGTTTTTTTCCCAGCCAAATTACTAGCAAAACCAAAATCACAGACTAAGACTTATTAGTCACACATGTAAATTCGTGGGGGGACATTGATATTGTGTCCCCCACTTCAAAAATCGTCGGGGCGACATGTCCCACTGTCCCCCTCCCCCCCCCCCCCCCCCCCCCCCCCGGATTTGACACCCCTGTAATTACTTTGCCATAAATTTGGTAGAATAGTATTTTCTAATTTACAGCAACATTGGTAATAGGATTGTTGGTAAGGAAAAGCAAAACATAGTCAACTGAATTAGTTGAATTGATAATGACCCACTTTATGGGTTGATTCTTATTTGTTATTTTGTGCACTACTTTGGGCAAAGATGCAATACCTGCCCCACAATTCACAACAGGAAGAAAGACGTTTAATGACCTTTTTTGTTGATTTATTTTCAGTATATTAATACAATATAAATTCATTTATTGACTTGTTATTAATATAAGTTAAAATAGTACAGGGCTGGAAAAATACTTGATTACACTTTGAATTATGTGGGGATGTGCTTTGGTGAAACAAGCAATTACAGAACGTAAATGAAATTCAAATTGAATGAGTATTGTCAAGTTCACAATTGTATCGTGCAACTTCATCATAACAGAGATTTGTTTTGAAATTTATGTTTAAAAAATAAATGCAATACACTGTTCTTGTGAGAAAAATATGATCGATGCAACTTTTCTATATTGGGCCAAAAAAGAAGTATTTATCTTGAATGAACATTCGTACAAATTATATGCCAGCAGTCCAATTGAACAGATAGTAATTTTATCATAATTGTGTTTATGATTTGCAAATCCCCAAATTGAGCTCAATCCTGGAAAGGGGCTAAAATCAATGTAACCAGCACACTTATCTCAACCTCTCACAAGACCTTGTGGCCGAAAAGTCAGTTTAATGAAAATAATTAACCATTAAAAACTTCATTTCAATAAACGCTTTAATACCACATGTTTATTAATTGCACTAGGCTGGTTGCCAGATGGTTTTCTTGTATCATCAAGTGAACACATACAGTATTCCGTGCTAATCAAAGCTTGTACCTGGTCAGATATTAAAGTAAAGCTGGACCAGTGCCAATTGGCCTCAGCTGTGCAGACACAGGTGAATTCTTCACAATTAAACAATTAGCGGGTGAAAGCCAGGTTGAAAGCTACAGCCAGCGCCTGAAATCCAGAATACGCTACACATGTAATTTGAAAACTGGAGATCCTATGACTCCCAAATTTTGATCACAATTTTATGTTTATCTACCTTTCTTCCACTGGATCAAATCTGAACAAAACCTGTATTCTGCAAATCGCCTAGTAACTGTAATAAGGACAGAACTGCCCTGGAAAAATCGTACTGGTTGGTAGGTATGCATGTATGTCTTTAATGTTGCATGAACATAATTTCAGGAATAAATTTTTCATGATTGTTCAATCCGGGACGATCCGGATCGAACGTCAGGTGTGAATGGAAAAATAGGCTGGAAAAAAAAACGATCCGAATCGAAAATTTGACTCCTGGAAAACAGCAGGGTTCGACTCAGATCAACCCGCATCGACCTGCATCGACCCCTAGGTGTGAACAGAAATTACCTTTTCGATTCGGATCAAGGCAGCACTTGTAGCAGAAACCCCCTACTGTAGTGAATTTTAGCCAACCGTAGGTTGTTATGGATACTTATACGGGGAAAATAACCTTCCGTAGGGTAAAAGTAGGGTTTTTTGATGATTTGTAGGGGAAAACATAGGTTCGTAGGGGAAAATATATGGGTTTTGAGGCGTAGGTGAAAATTGGTGTCCGTAGGGGGAAATTAAAATTTTGAGTAGCAGTCCTGATCCGGACCCACTGGGTACAATTTTTACACACTGAATGCATCGAAGAAATCAGCGCCACGCTTAACGTCAGTGACATCATCAACCTTTGGTATTGGCTTATAAGAATTTGTTGCATTGCCCGCCTTATTTCGTCCAACTTTCTTCAGCTTCTGGCATGGTATCGCTGATGTTTTCGACGATATTTCATGGGCAATTGTTGTCGCATATTTACATCGATACCCGCCATGATTCGAGCTATGTAACAGGTACGAGAATGTTAACTTCTGGGTCAGATATGCCAATTTGCCGATGTGGATTGATGCGGGTCGAATGTTCGTCTCGCCTAGTGTGAATCCGGATCAATCCGGATAGAGCCCACATTGACCCACGTCTTGGCTACTGTGAACATGCCCTTACTTGCTCGAACAAGTGTACAAATATTGTATAATACCTGTAGGAGTATTACCCCCGCAAACTTGGCTAGTGTCCTACACAATGTGCATGTAGTGGGGGCTAGTCCCATCAATGTTTTTTTCTCTGTTTTTTTCTTCAAAGTAAAGGTAATTAAAGTATGCTATGCTTCTACTGCATTATCACTGATGTGTCAACAGATGAAGAGGAAAATGTGATTAATATTATTGGCTCTGCTAAGTGATTAATTTTTAGAATATATATTAACACCTAAGGGTAGGGCTTAATCCCCTGGGGCAAATATTGTGATATGTCATTAAGATTTGTCCACAGTTCCCAGTGTTGTATTTCTTCCCATTACAACTCATTACAACTCTTGGTGTGGTCTTTACTCACATGCTGCCCTTTGTAAGGCTGACTCATGTTAAATGTAGTCTCTCAAGCGATCTAAATGAATTACAGAAAATTGAAACAAAATCTGTGAAATATCCAACATCTGCATTGATCTGGTCAGGCAATGACTTTGCAGACTGTCAAGAAAACAGTACAGAAATTAAAGAGGTGCAGTCATAATTTGTTTTATCTCAGAAGGCAAAAACTCCCAAGTTTGTTAAATTCAGGGGTGGATAGGAAAAATCCCCTCTGAAATCAAAACCTGGAAATATGATACATGTCCATGTATGTACATATGTAGAGCTATCATGTTTTACTGGAGGTCTTTCAAGCAAACACCCACATGTGCAAGTGAACCTGAATGTATGCACGTACGTTGTTTTCATGCCAATTCAAGTAAAAATAAACAGCTGTTTTGGAAATCAAACTGTACATGGTAAAGATGGAGAAAGGGTATCATGGAAGATTCTTGTTTCAAATGCCCATTTGGCGTTTGACATATCTCACAACAAAGTATTGGTGTGAAATCGTGAAGTCAAAACACCTATATGGGCAATTCCGTGATTAGTTACGTTACACTTTATGACAAACTTTACTCAACATTTGGCTCTCACATGAATATGCTTTCATATTATTTCTCTGTTTTGGTACTGAAAATTCTCTAGACTGGCACCTACATTAACTCTTAAGGTGTTACAAGCTGTTTGAAGTTTAGAGCAATTCTGCACTGCAAATACCTTTCAGTAATTATCAAAATAATAAAAAGTATGACAGTTATATACACTCAATAGCCGTCACTAAATTGCTCATAAAATAATGGTAGATCTACAGTAACATATTTTTCCTAAAAATTGGACATTTCATGATCACAGTTTTTCTATGAATATGGGAAAAGCATGACACATTTATGTATCTTCACGGACATCTACTGATCCAAAAAAAGAAATTTATTAGATCTTTTGTACCTTTTGATATCTTGGCAACTTTAAAACTTACATTGCTATTCGGGGTATACTTCTAGATCTACAACTTTGTAAGAATGACAAATTCCAAGTTTTGAAGCCTCCTTCACAGTTGTTTGGTGGTTAACTTGTTTTCTTCGACATCTTACGCATTGTGGGAATTTGACATGGATATGACTCAGACCATGTTTGTGACAGCTTGCAGCCACAAAATCATAGGTGCATGTCAGATTTGTTGTAGAAAGAAGTTTTTAGCCTTCGATCAGGACTCAAGGTGAATCAGTGAGCCTCATGAGCCTCTTAAACCCTAAAAGGACTCGGGGGGGGGCATGATGCCCCCCCCCCCCCTCCTTCTGATCTCGGCCGTAGAGCGCGCGACCGCGCTGAAATTTGGCATGCAGGTTCCTTTCAACATAAACTCTAAGTCTGTATAGTAATTTTGGGGAAAAACATCAATCGCTAATTAATATGAAATAATTATGCAAATTTATGCATGAAAAAACATGATTTGCATACAAAACACTAAACTTTCACTTGAAATATTTTAATTTTTGCAGGAGTGACCTTTGCGACCTTCTTAATTAGTTTTCATCATTTAAAATTGCAATTAAGTCATTTTTTTCTTTATGTACTTCTTTGTTTTTGTAACTTTTGTTTTCTATTGTTTTTAACATGAAATTCATTGCAGACCATTTAGAAACCAAAATAACCCGAAAATTAATTATGAAGGTCAATTAAAATAGAAAATAATGACCTTTTTATGAATTTCAAGATATCAGACAAACTCCATTGACTTTGTACACATATCACATAAATGAGCCATTTTTCGGCCATTTTGGCATGACATAGCCTCACGAAAAGTCATGTGGCGTCACAATGCTGTACCCGTTTGTCTCGAATTTGGTCTAAAAAGTCATAGAATTGCGCGGTATTACCATTGTGCGTTTCAAAATAATTGCGCGAAACGTCGAAGGGGAGGCCATCATGGCCCACCCCCCCGAGTCCTTTTAGGGTTAAAGATACCCTTTATTGCTACATGTGATTTAAGGGATTATGTATTGTTGACACAGGAAAAAATAAACAAACAAACAACTTTTCAGCTGACTAGTAAACTATGTGAAGATGCAGCCCAGTAGGAATTTGAAGCTAAAATTTCAGAGCAAACCAGAGACTCAAACTTGAGTTTGACAGGAAAATATTTTTGGTAAATGACGGGGTTAATTTCTGCCTGTAAATAAGCACTACCTGGATGTTTGTGATACAAATCTTCAAACTATATACTGCCAGGTCTATCTGTATTGCACTAACCACATTCATCAAACAGTTTTTCTTATAGTCATGTACCGCCGGGATTGCTTTGAACTCCAAACTTTAAAACACGATGAGTCAACTATTTAGTGCACTCCTATCTGGTGCCCCACGCGTAACGCCTTTTGCGTCCATACATGCGTACCTCCGTCTTTCTGAAAACGTGAAAATCATCTTCGATAAGCTTGTTTTTGATCACCTTCTCATGAATCCTTCCTCCGGGGCCCCCGTCACCTGACGTTTGCAAATCCTGTCACCATTTAGAGTCGTCTGCTAGTCATGTCATGACAAACAAGGAAACGCACATACACACAGACAGACACACACACAGACACACGCACACACTCACAAAGTTGTGAAGATGATACATGTATCATATCTCTAAAGGGCAGTGACATGATTGAAAGGAATAAAAAAATGTCGCACCAAACTGGTTGAAGATATACAATAGATACACCAACTGGAGTGTATTTCCTGGCTGTAAGGATTTATCAAGAATTTGTTTACTTAAGCTGAATCAAGCATGAACATATTGGTATTTTGTTTATCTCGAGCCCCGATAGATATACACCCCACAGAGAGCTACACTGTCAACAGATTTGTCTGTCACAAGAAATACATATGAAAGTTACTTTAGAATGAGTTAACTTTTGACTACAAAATTTTTACAGTAGAATCCTTGCACAGTTTCCTTGATTCTACAATAGTTTTACCCCAAGCTGAGGATCCCCCCCCCTCCAATCATGTCATTTACTTTAAAGGGGTATGAAACTCAGACATCTAACAATAACAATAAGAGAAAGAAAACGGTGAAAGTTTGAACAAATTTGACTGAACCATTGAAGAGTTACAGTGTATAAATGTTCAAAGTTTACATAATCCTAATGTATGGAGGATTCTTAAATTGCCAACACACCACTTTTTGAGATGAAAGTGGGGAGAACTCCCCATTGGTTTAGTACACAGATTTTCACAAATTTACGTTTTTCGGAAATGTTAGTTGTGAAGGTAATCAAATTCTTCCAGAAAACATGTACAAATCATTTTTGCTGGGACATACTTGTACAATGTACAACAAGCAAGAGGCAATCGGATATTTCATAAAAAGTGAGAATAAGTGAAAATTTGTGTACAAAGCCAATGGGAAGTTCTCCACACTTTCATCTGAAAAGTGGGTAGAGTTGCCAATTTAAGGATCCTCCACAACAAGGATTAAATAAACTTTGAACAATCATAACTCTTGAACCATTCAACCAAATTTGCTCAAACTTTCACTATTTTCTATCTTGTATTGTTCTGTACTCTCTGAATTCAGTAAGATGTCTGGGTTTCATTCCCCTTTAACCCGTTTGTTACAGGAACCAGATGTGCGCTGTGTAAACTCTATGGGATTTTCAGTATCTCGGAGGCAACGGGTTAAGTCTCTTTGTTGTATCCTGCAAGTCACAGTGCCAAAACTGCATGTCTTGGTGTAGCAAACTACATTTGATACATGTCACGTGCAACATTACATGTAGGTGGGAGTGCACTCATTTAATACAATGTAATGCATTTTACGTAACACTGCTTTGAGAATTACATCAGTCAAATCTTGGTACAGTAGTGTTTTACAGTGTTTCCAGGTTAGACCGAGTTCAAGGTGCTTGTTTCTTATTTTTGATGTTTTATGAATGAAATCAATAATTGTAATCTCGAAAAAATGCACAAACATCTAAGATACCAAGACACACCCACATACATGTGAACAAAGATCCAAGAACGTTCATGCTTGTGAAGAATCTGCTTAGATCATGAGAAGCTAGACGTATCTGAAGAAAGGTACTGTATATGCCATATATTTCGCGTCCATATATTTTTGCGATTTTGCTTCACAACGGGGAATTCGCGAGAGTATATTTTCGCGATTTTATTGCATTTGTATTCACTTTGTACAGAAATATCACGAAGTGAAAATTTTCACGTTGCAGTAAGTCACGAAATTCACAAAAATCAAACCACCACGAAATATTCAGCATACAGTGACTCACTGGGACAGTATCATAATCACTCACATGACATGTGCAAGCGAACATGCAACATTTCTGGGGGATTTTTTGTAAATTAGAAGCTTTAAGTCATCTTAATATCAATATATCTGAAAAAAAAATTGTTGAAACTTTTATCCATCATGTAAAGATATGATAGTGTTTGTGGTATTCTTTATCACAAGGGGGTCATCAAACCACTTTTTGCAACTACATTATATTTACAAAGTCAATTTTCCTAGCAGATGATACTTTCACAACTTTGCCCTGGCTTGGCAACAAACTATGGCAATCACTGAAATTGGAGTATTTTGACAAAATTGTGATCTGAGTAAAGAAGTTCAACTCTTATCAAGACTTCCTGTTTGTGCGATTATAATCATCTCTTACTTTTATTTGTGTGTGTGTGTGTGTGTGTGTGTGTGAAAGGACGAGATTCTTCCTTAAAGTTTTCTCGGTTTCCATAAGGTATGGAAACTCCAGATTTCTATCTCCTAGCTTTACCAAACATTTCCTCTGAAACCTGCATTTGTGTTCATGCTTTCTTCTTTCTATGTATGAGAGCATCTGATTGTCATGACAACATGTAGTCAGTCAATATCCACTGAATGTCTCAGCCGCGTTGTCCCATGTGGTAAAGCAGTGTCGTTGCCACTGCCGTCTGCATTGCGACATGACTACCCAGTACAATAGGCAGAGTGGTGACTGATTATTGGGCCACGTGGAAATTTCAAGGAAGAAAGCAATTGTCATTTGGCTCACTTGGCAACCACTTGAAGTTTTGTGAAACTTGATAGGAGAATCAAGGTGAAGAAAGTTCTAAATTACAGTGAAACCTGTATACACGTATGTGCAAGGGAAACAGACAAGAAAAGTGGTCTCTATGAGTAGATGGTCTTTAAAGGGAGAAGGCACCGGCAACTAACAGGCATAAGTTAAGAAAACATTTTAGTTCTTGCCAACCAATCACATCGCACGTACACATTCCAGAAACCGACCAAGCATGACAGATGCATGCCACCCGACGTGTGTTAGTCACGCCGTAGTAATGTATGCACTGTTTGAATCGATAAGCTCCTCCCCCCTATGACTGTTTCTGCAAGTTTATCTTAAGATAAGGCTTGAAGAGACATAAACTATACACAAATTAACTACTTTATAGGGCCTTGCTGAGTGTGAGTGTCACACAGTAGCCCTTATTTTGGCTGTCTTTATTACCATATACCGTAATTCCCACAATACTCTCAATGCCTCTTTATTTCTTAACTTATTCCTGTTAGTTGCCGATGCCTTCTCCCTTTAAAGGAAGAAGGAGCCAGCAACTAACAGGCATAGGTTAAGAAAAAAATGACATTGTGGTTATTGCAAGAATTATGGTACATGGTGATAAAGACAGCGGTTACTGTGTGATACGGTACTCACCCTCAGCAAGGCCCTATAATTAAATTAGTTAATTTGTGTTTATTTTACATCTTTGCAAGTTTTATCCCAGGATAAAACTTGCAGGGGGGAGGAGCTTATCGATTCAAACAGTGCATACATTACCACGGTGCGATGTTGGGTGGCATGCATCGGTCACGCATGGTCAGCTCCAGACCAGTGTACGTGCAATCTGATTGGTTGGCAAGAACTCAAATTTTTTCTTAACTTATGCCTGTTAGCTGCTGGCTCCTTCTTCCTTGAAACTACAATAATTTAGGCAAGGCATCTCTTTTGCAAGCCTGTAACTAACACTGTGTAAATACATTGGTATAAAATACCATCTACATGTATAGTAAGAATTTAAATAAGAATTTAAATAGCAAAGTATACAGTACATGTACAAGTGCTAGAAAATCAGTTAAGTGGAATTTATGGTAAAAGGTTAGACTTTGAATTGAAGCATTGGTATGAGCAATGGCAAATTTAGGCGTCTCTGGAACTGAAAAATTAAACAAATTTCTGTGGCTTCTGAAATTGTGATACGCTGTGGAGCTTAAATTGAGGGCTAAAAATAGGGGTCTCAACAACAGCTCAATAGTATCACACAATTATACCATCTCTCTTCTACATGTACCTCCATGATTATACTACTGCAAGAGTCCACCCCCACCTGGATTCTTACATGGGAGCACATGCGAGAGAGTAACATAATACACGACACCTCAACCCCACCCCTAGCCTCAGCCCCACCCACACACAATGAGCACCATGCATTCAGTCTTATCAACAGTAAGTGAGCAGCACATTTCTGGAAGGAGGCCTACTTACATGTAGGAAGTGGGAATAGAGACATCCTCCCAAAGGATTCAAACTAATCACGTTTGTTGTGTTGCATAACGATATCCACTGCCTGTCAAAAAGTGGGTCACATGCATGCTGAGGTGCTGCAGTTTATATGTGGTCCACATTTTTTAGTGAACAAGTACACTAAGGCCCTGGTTACACCGACATAACCGTTCTGAGAACGGTCTCAGAACGCTTCCATTAATCATCTCGGAACGGGTTTGGACCTTCACTGGTGTGGTTACACCGCCATCACAAGAGCCGTGTCGTGGTCTGTAGCGTAGCGGGTTACCAGTGGCAACGATTTAACCACGCTCGTTCGGTGGTCAAATGTCTATCCGTACTTCTGGCCGATGCGATTCGTGTGTATACTTAGTACGTTATGAACTAACTTCCTGTGCTGGACCGAGTTTCAAAATGCTTAATTGTGTGGTTACACCACGTTCGAAACGGTCTCAGACCATCTTTGGAGGTGGTCCGACAAAAACGCTTTCGGAACGCTTTTGGACCACTTTTGGGTCGGTTGTTGTGGTTACACCGCGAGTGAACCATTCTGAGACCGTTCTCAGAAGACTTTTGACTTTCAGTGTAACCAGGGTCTATGATAACCCCAAGCAACGAAAGAATGCATGCAGTTTCCATAGACATACTGTATACATCAATGTAAATGCCAACAGTTTGCAAATGATCATTATTATGGTTTTAATAAAATATTTTGTCTGTCATGTTTTGATTGGTAAAGATGTGTCACCTGCCTAATATCACTCACTCATTGTAAAAATCAATCACTAACAAATAACAACACATTAACCCGTTTAAGACGGGAGATGAGAAGTCTCGTCACGAGGTAAATGTGAAATGCGAAATCAAACCGTCTTAAAAGAATTAAAGGCAAGGTTCACCCAGATGCCAAGTTGGTTTTAATAAAAGCAGAAAAATGAGAGAATCATATAAAAGAAAGTTTGGCGAAAATCCACCAAAGAATAGCAGAGTTATGACATTTCAAAGTTTTCAATTTGTGACGTCACATGCGAGCAGCTCCCCATATATAATGTGATATAAATAAAGTGCCATATTCTCAAAGATTTTAAAATGAGTTTACCTGCACTTTCAATACATTATCAGAAACATTAATTTCAGAAAGGCTTTTATGAAAAAAACCCATTCAATTATCATGAACCATTAAAAAATGACAAATTACGGAATTTATATCACATTACATATGGGGAGCTGCTCGCATGTGACGTCACAAGACTATAACTTTGAAACTTCATAACTCTGTTATTCTTTGATGGATTTTCCCCAAACTTTCATTAATATGTTTCTCTTATTTTTTTTTGCTTTTATTAAAACCAACTTGACATCAGGGTGAACCTTGCCTTTAACTCATTATGCATTAACACATGACCAGCCGTTCACTATTCTAATGTGAGAGTATTTGAAGCTGGAGTGATAGCTGTCAAGTTTTTAAGTTTTAGGGTTTGGACTTAATTCTTCATGTTCATTGCCAGTAAGACATTAATTTTCCCCAATTGATAATTCCATGAATAATGGGCTGGACTGTTGCCATTGCAGATTTGTGAAGATAACCAGCCAGTGGATGCACTTTCATCCGAAGAGAACCAACACAGAGTTATAAACATGAGTTCTAGGAATATACAGTAGGCCTACTTACAAATAGGTGGACTTCAGGTCAAAATTGACTCGGGCTAGTCTCCCCAAATATACAGTTTAAAACATTTTAAAGGTATTGGCTAACATTTACCACAGTTAAAAAAATCTGAGCCGCATGATTCCCCATGCTACCTGTGTCTTTGATGAGGCCTAAAAATGAAGCCCTGAAAAAATTGTATTTCAAAATGATTATTTAGTGCTTTAAAAAAGTGAAAATCGTAAGTTGACCAGATTCACTTGCCCATTTCTTCCCCTAGACTTACTGTGTGTACACCTAGGTTAATAAAACCCGCCCCGAGTTGTATTGTTTATTTCATGTATAACTTGCCATTGGCAGTGTAACTTTCCAAACTTTTGTATTGTAGGGTGTTTATTTGTCCATTTGAACACTACTATGTAGCTCAGATATTAAAGTTTGACAATTTTTTAAATTGAAGCTCCAAAATGTTAGCCTATCACTTTAAGCTAATTTGGTACGTTACAGAATGTAAATAGTTCTAATATCGTCAAAGCAAAGATACCATTTTTTTGTCAGAATGCCCACGATATGAATTTAAAGTGAATTATGTACTTGCTTCCTTGATATTGTATAGTCATACATTCATGGTCATGTGAGAAACTTTGGATCAAATGTCAGTCAAAAAGTCCTCCATTATTGGAGCTCTTCAAATGAGGGATTCGATTTCAAAGTTTATTTGGACAACAAATTAATCTCTGTTACAAATGAACTACTTCATTCACTTCACTGGAGTGGAATTCCTGCTACATCATTCACCATACATGTACGACTAATTATGTACATGAAACTACATGTATATTACACACTGAAGTGCACGTTAATTGAGTAAGGTAGATAAAAATATAGTCATACACCGCTGTACTGGTAGATATTGTACAATAGCCTCCAGTGTCGAATCTGATCACCCCTTATTTAGCTCTGAACCTTTCACACCGAGCTCACTGTCAGCTGAGCTTACCGCAATCCCTAATTAACCGCAACCCCAGCATAAGGTTTTGAATGGACGATGGCACAGGGCGAACTTGAAAGTTCAAGGTCAACTTTATATTCAAATGTCAGCAAATATGATACTGGGGCAACCAAATTATCAAAATACATGTATGCCCTAAATAATTTACAGAGTATATGATTTATAGAGTTGCCAAAAAAATTCTGTTGATTTTT
Organism: Eucidaris tribuloides; assembly: GCA_001188425.1. Taxonomy (NCBI): domain Eukaryota; kingdom Metazoa; phylum Echinodermata; class Echinoidea; order Cidaroida; family Cidaridae; genus Eucidaris; species Eucidaris tribuloides. The sequence continues at coordinate 23,192 of JZLH01S0609310.1, read as the reverse complement.
AGAGAATATAGTGTTATCGAAAGTGCTAGTATGAACTATTAAATTTCTGTTTGTCACCCAAGAATACAGGCCGAAAATGACACGGTTAGTTAAGATTCATTAACTAGTCATTTATCAAAGAGGTAATGACAGCTTTGGGTATTATTTTGTTGAACTTTTATTTTTCTTAACTGTACGTCATGTTGGTATTTACAGCAAGAAACAAAGAAAGAAAGTATCAACCTCAGAAACAATGCTGTACCTACAAGATCCCACCTTCATGTTTATGTGACGTACACCATAAAATGACATAACCTGCAAAAATTAGCCTTGAATGCAACAAAAGTGAATTTTGGTACATTTTGAATATCATAACTGTTAATTCTAGCATGTGTCCGGCCTCAGGTGTGGTCATGAATCTCAAACTTGGTACGGCCAACAATGTTTGGGATGACCAGTAATCAGTTGTAAAATTTTAGTCAAACAATTTAAGAAATCACTGGTGGTTTAAGCTGACTCTGGATAGCTCTATTTAGCAACACTGGGGATCAATTTTGTAGCAATCTGTAACAATTTGAGATTTGGGTCTTTTCTCCCTTTTAAGTGTTTGCCCATTTGAATGACACCATAAAATAACAAAAAATGAAATAAACAAAAACTACAAGGTGTACACTGTAAATATGTATGTTACGCTCACAGCCATGAACAGTTGGATCACCACCCGGTTAGCGATTTTTCTCACTTTTTCTTTTTTACAGCCACAAGCTGCAATCATCTGAACAATTACGAAAGGAAATGTTTAATTTGCATGAATGCCAAGTCAACAAGTCAACAATTTGTGTGTCAGGAAGTTCAAAAAATGCAAGCCGCGGCCAACGAATTCCAGTGGGGTTGCATTGTCACGGCGGCGTGAGTGCAGATTTTTTTTTGTGTCTCTTCTCGAGCAAGACCGTAGGAGGGTTGAAACTCGTCCAATAACGTCATCAGAAGTCACTTCCACACAACAAACAGCAGAGGGATACAATTCCTTGCGATTCCTCTTGACAAATTTGTTCCCACGTGTCTGCGAAGAGTTCACACCGAGACAACACATATTTCCATGAAAATATATCAATTTTGACATGAATCTGCGCCTTTCTAGAGAATTGGGAAAGTACAACTTGTGGAAAGGAGAAAAAGCTGTTTTTACATTTGATATTTATATGACTTTGTACATTGTATCTGAGTAATATCAGGAATTCATCCACTGCCTATACATACAGGCATATAACTATATGTGAACTTAAATCTGGAAATCCCCCTCCCCCTTCCTGGGGGGAAAAGAGACCCACCCCCTTCTTTTCTACGTTCTCCTATTCCATCTTCCTGCTGCATCCCCTCTTCATATTTCAAGACATATACATGTACTTCATAACAGGGATTCAGTGCTCATCATATCATACCTGCAATAAAAATCTCTTTTCCAGAAGGAGTGTTTTGCTATCAAATAAAAGAGTTCCCTAAACTTCAGGGGTAGTGGAAGTTGTACCTCATCCCCAAAATACAGATTTTCAGCATACTGTAGGTTCCTAATGTAAATCACTGAGTAGTGAATGCAATCAAACAATTTTTTTTTTCACTTTTGGTAGGGGTGTTAAAGCAATTGGCTATCTGCTATTACATGTAACTCTACCAGGACCCTAATCCAGCACAAAATTCAGTTTCCACATTTTTGGACAAACCTGTTTACTCATTGTTTTTGGTTTAGTCTCATAAAATAAAATAAAAGATTCGCGAGATAATAACCATAGCCATATGTCTTAGCAATTTTAAGTTGGGTCCTGGCCAGATATTACAAAAGTTCTAGCAATCAGGAAATTTGGAATTAATCTCAAAGCAAAACAATCTATTTATAACAAGCCAAGCATCTTCCTTAATTTACAGTAAACTCATGGTCAATGTCCAAATCAGATAATTATTTTATTTGCAACTCTTCGCTCTACATGTTCAACAAACCCCCATAGAGCAATTACTAGCTGGCCTTCATAACAAATCAATGTTGTTGTTACTGCTTGTTTGTCTATACGAGCCAATACGAGTCTTAGAGGAACTTGCTTTTTTCTTTTTGGGCAATTCCGCGAAAAATGTTACCCAGGCTCAAAATCATGAAATCTGTAATAATTCAAAAAATATATGCGCTACAGTGATAGATTTAGTATCAAACAATAGAACTCATCAAACTCTATAATTTGAGGGGTATTTGAATACATTTGAAGTATATTTAGACATACTTTTCTTTAAAAAATCCATTTTCTTGCAAATTTTTCCTATCATTTTTGAAACAAATACAATCTTTGAGTCTCATTATTTCACATTCAACAGCACTTCAGAATTAATTTACAGTAGTTTTTAGTTAATAAAGGACCAAAAATGACTCATATTAGCTTTATATTAGTTATCAAATGGTTTTAAGTATAAATATAATGACCTAAAAAAGTGGTCCGAGGTGTAATGTCCGCAACATTAAAAATGTAATGTCCGTAAGGCAACATTTATGGTCCTGTATGGGATATACTGAATCTGTTGTACCTAATTGTCATCCTACAACTTAAACAGGTCCTCAGCACCCATTTCAGAAGAAAATTGGCTTCACTTCATGCTTATGCTCACAAAATTTTTGACAAACGCATTGGTAGGTGAAAAGTCTTGTCCAATAAATGTAATGTCCGTAACGCAAGCATTAAAGGTATAGTGACATCAATTGGGACAACTTGAAAAATAGCGCTCAAGAAACCAAAATGAGTTGAAAATAATATCCAGCTGTTGCACCGTACAGATGTGGAGTCTCCCACCTGGGAGGAGTTTGTCTGTTATTCTGTTTACATTAAGGAGAATCAAGCATAAACATAGGAGTATCTTATTCTTTGCCGGGTAGGATAAAAATAAGCCCCATAGAGAGCCACACAGCAGGTTTCCATGCTAATAGTGATATTGACATTGTTTGTTTTAGAATGAGTGAACGTTTGACTACAAGATTTTCACACGAGAATCCTTGCATAGTTTACTTGATTCTAGAGTAGTATCAGCCCAAGTTGAGGACTACCCCCAATCATGTCATTTACCTTTAAGTGTAATAACTTCCAAACGATAAACAGAAACTAATTCAAATTTAAACTGTTAACACTTCAGGGTGACCTGTGTGAGATTACGACAAAAATGTTCAGAACTATAATGACGATTTCTAGAAATAAGCCTCCAAAGTTGCGAAAGAGTGTCTGAATGTAATGTCCGTAATGCTGGAATTGCCCTTTTCTTTTTTCGAGTGTGTTAATGTCCTCTGGATTAACATGTGCATACATCTGTGAAAGAGTTACTCAGATTAACACAAATTACCTACAGTAATAATTGTGATATGATGATAGCTAAAAGTAAAATTGTCTAAGGAGTGGTAACATGTAGGATGACTAGCTCTGAGATGTTACATTTTAAATAATGATTTTTCTCTTGTCCATCTAATGCAGGTTGAAGATGAATTTTGCTTCTTCAAATGTCTTTTTAAAACAGCTGACTTTACAAGGAACTGGTAAGATTGGAACTAAAATAATTCCTGATAAGGTGCATTCACATTACAAATATTCGCGAAGTTTATCTGCTCGAAGACTTCACGAAAAAACTTCGAGAAGATATACTTCTCGCGAAACTTCTCGAAGATTTGGAACGCACTGCACATGTGGAAACAATCAAATGTACGGAGATTTTGCTCCACAGATTGATCAGGAATTTTGTTTCCGCGATGCTCCAATGTCCTTTATACTTCATATTTATTTTAATGAAAGTACCAAGCTCACACAAAAATTGAATGAGTTTGGACGTACATGTACTTATGTTGCTGCGTACAAAACGCACGTAAATATCTGAGCTACATGGTATACTCAAGTCATAACGTATTCAACTCCATGTTTGTGTACAGTGCGCATTAATTATGTCCCCACACCGGAAATGCGCTGAGGCTCACGGGATGTAACTTCCCGAAGTTTGTGTTCACACTCAAAATGTCGCGGAAAGTTTCTCTATGTTCGGGAAATTTCCTACAAGTTGTGGGAAGTTTTCGCGAGAAGGTTCGCAGGAAGTTTCACGGGAAGTTTGTGTTCACATTATCAAACTTCGCGAAGTTAATCTTCAGGAAGTGAAACTTCGCGAAGTTTGCTGTAAGTGTGAATGCACCTATTGATGACAGAGTGCCCCCAGGATCAAGTCTGCTGCTTAAATTTTGGCTAGGAAAACTTCATAGTCACACATTTCCTCTCGGCTGTACAATTTACTATCAGAAAATTTCGTGATATAAGCTTTCTATGAGATTAATTTCTTAATTTCAAATTTAATAAATACTGATTATTTACTCCTGAAGTAAACAAAAAATCCTTCCAGCCTGAATATACAGCACACTCTAGCCAGTGCATGTATATACTGGTAATGTTTCGACTCATTTGGTTCTTGAGGCCTTTTGACATCTCACAATCACGTCATTGGCCTTTAAATCTCCGATACCATCTTGAAATTCATGCATTCCTCATTGATGTTGTTGCTATTGATGTTGTGGTCGTTAGAACAAACTTCACTCCTATGATTTCTTCTATCCTCCTGGCTAACTACTATCTGGACCTACCAGTAAATGTCAGCCAAACTGTAACGTGTGTTTTGTTGTAAGTTGCTATGTACATTTACAATATCATGTGTATGTTGTGGGCTCACAAATGTGGGCTAATTAATAGGTTTTCTCTCAGTCAATATATCTCAAAATGATTTGGGTTTTGGATCCATTTTATACTGGGGGAACAAGAATATAGATGTGCACCACCTACTAATTAATTGGTACTACAGACATGTTAGGATGGGATCCAATGTGGGTATAATATGCCAAAGCTCCAACTTTTTCTAAGTTTGTTTCTTATACAAGTAGAATATCGCAACTAATGTACTTCAACTCAAAGTCCAGTCACACAGACATAGCCTGCTCAGTTCCACTATTACATTGTTGTTGTTTATTATTATCATTATTAGTTTATCATCATCATCATCATCATCATCATCGTCGTCGTCGTCGTCGTCGTCGTCGTCGTCGTCATCATCATCATATCATGAGAAACCATATCAGAACTTCATGTCTTTGATGTGCACATCCAGTTTGGGATTGAAACACCCCCCCCCCCCCCGCCCTCCCACTTTTCTCTACATCACGGGTGATATATGCATGGTACTGACACACATTGTCAAACTTGTACAGCACATCTTAATTTCGTAGGCTGTACTACCAAGGAGGTTACCTCACTTGTACTACCGAGATTAGGCTACCATGTGATACAGGAGTAGTGCATGACAATTTTTATATCACAAATCCTAAGCTAAAGTGGTCAGGCATGTTACAAAGTCAATATAATGCTAAGTCAGAGTCTTATAATTGAGGTTAACTTCAAATTGAAGTGTTCTCTGTAACAATATTGCAACTAGACCTAAAATGGCAATATTATAATTTTTTATGAAAACTGAAGCAAAACACTAATGCCCATCAATCTTCCTACGTAGGCAAAACTAGGTTGCAGGACACAAAAGAGCCTTTACCTTATCTGTCATGCTTCATTTGTGACCGTGCATCACAAAACCAACCAAAAGTAGCCAGGGATGATTTTTCAGTTTACGTCAGATTCTGATAGAGAAGACTCTCAGCTTTAAAATGATATATAATTTGTCAAAAATGGATGTTCCTAACCCGTTATAATAAGAGAGAGAATGTTCAATCCGTTCAGATGTTACTTGTGAGAAAAAACGGCTTTAAAGTTAAGGATCTATTCTATCATTTGGACATGCAGCGCAAAGTGCGGGGGAACAAAAAGGGGATTTGAACCTCCATAGCAATCACTATGAAGGGATTATCAAATTACCTTCAAACTTAGCAGACATATTAATTAGGTCCTATTTATTTAATATTGTATGTAAGTTTTAACACACCAGTATACTCCATTCAAAAGTTATGGAGTGTAAAAGTTGTTGGCCTGTCCTTCGCATACATTTTTCATGCTGTCGGATGGAAACCTGCAACAACCGAAACAACATGGGTCTAGAAAATTTGCCCAAAATACAACTGTATGTTATGCTTTCAAACTTCGTATTTCGGTAGAAGTAGAGTTGCACTTTTAGAAAATATCAAAAACTGAAAATCGAACGTGTTGACCCATTACTCATATTTTCAGCCCTGTCATAAATTTACCCCCGCGACTTTTTGGTGGTTCCATGATGCACGGTCACATTTACATGTATATTCATTCATACATGTACTTCAGTCTAGTTCTACTATCATGTCACTGGGAAGGCTATGTCAGGCTCAATCCGCAATAGGTTATTTCTCAGAAGAGATTTCAGGACTTCTGGAAATGATCATAACATTTCTGGATGTGTCACTGTAAATTGTTTACTGATTTAACAGCATGATACAGCAGTCTTACGTCAATATATACGCACACGTCTACTCCATAGAAAATATATGTCTCACAAAGTTTACCTCAAACTTTGGCAAAAAAATATGTGCTTTCTTTCCCAAGAGGATTTTATAATTTTACAAGTAGATTTGATAATGTGAACAGCAACAGCTAACAAGCTACGCATTTGCTGGTTATCTAACCTGTTCATACGATCTTACAGTCAAGGTTTTTCGCAATGCGACAAAAATTCACGTCACACAGCCATCTTACGTCTACTAACACGGCTCACTGGGGTTGCTGCTTTCAAGCCAGTTTTTTGGCATCGTGGTACGGAAAGACAGGGCACACCCGGTTAATGGTTGGAAAATTGATTTAATGTAATTAGGAAACTTGATTTGGAGGGGGTGGGGTGGGGTGGCGGGATGGGGGCGGCGACAGAAACAACTTCAGAATTAACAAGGAAATATCCATTGTCGTTAGGAAGTGCTGATTGCATAATAGAGAATTTGGCCTGAAGCAATTAGAGACAATGATACACATTATGCCTAATAAGACAATGACATGTTACAATTGTGAGAAGAGATATATGTCACTTTATATCTGAGTGTGATCAGTTAGTGTCACTTTAAAAAATGACCATTATTGAAAACCTAACGAAAAAAAGTGAAAAGATATGAAGGGTTGCTTTTTGATTTATTGTGGAGGCTATGACTAGAGGTAGTCAATATTGAAAATTTTTGAAAATGTCTGTCCATGACACTGATCACACTCATCTTCATTTATTTTCTATCAAGTTTGCACCTTAACCCTCTGGGTACAACTTCATCAAAACTCCATAGACTGCATGCGGAATACTGAGTTTGGTACTAAAAAGGTAAAAATAGATAACACTGTCAAATTTATGGATATCATCTTTCAAGACACAGCCAGAATCATGGGCTAGTGGTCTCACTAGGATTTGGGTAAAGGTTTATAAATTTAAAGATGCTATATATCACTGTGGAAGACCCATCAAAAAAATTGTCGAACTATGCTATCTGACATATCTGACAGTGTTTGAATGGACAAATAAACACCCTAGATCACAAAAGTTTGGACAGTTATGCTGTTACTAGTACAATATGTGCAGATACAAATTGGCACATTAATTATTCTCAGCCAATAGGAAATTCTGCAACACAGCAGTCTATGAGGGAAAGCTGGAATGGTCTCTCAATGATTTTCACTTAATGATCGTTTTAAACTGCAATTTTTACAGGGCTTCATTTTTAGACCGTATCAGAGACACTAGTAGCATGGGGAATCATGTAGCTCAGATTTATAAAACTGGAAACATTATTATATAATGCCTTTAAAATGTAAAATTAATACTTATTGAATTCATGATTTACAGTAAGGAGGAAGTGCATGATGTGTGTGTGGGCAAGCCACATGATTTTGGGGGGAGTGACCTTATTTTATTTATCTATTTATCTAGTCTGCCGGACCACTGATGGGGCCACACTGTCATAGAACTTCGAACAGGGTGGCCCCATCAATGGTCAGGCACGAGTCTTCCTGGGGATCCTGTACAAATGAGAAAACACTGATCATATCAACAAAATTTAACAGAACACAAACCAAACATATTTCAACCCGTTGGAGACGTTTTGATTTTGATAAAACACACATTTTCCACAGACTCCACACAAGATATCTCCTACTATGTCTCCATCCACAGTGCATTTCTACAAAATAGAACTACCGGTAAAGATCATACACAAAGTAGACTGAGGGACAATAACCTTAAAAGAAGTAAGAACCTTGAAATTATATAAGAGGGTGATATTACAAGGACAAGAATATCTAGATGTAATTTTTCCTCATTACAATTTTTTCCAAAACAAATTTATTGAGAAAATAATGGTTTATTTGTATATGGCAAAGATAGATTTAGACAGCAAATTCAGTGCTATCCCAAAATTTATTTTTTAATATTTCATACAATTACAACTTACAATAATTGCAAGACTCTGGATATTGTGTGCACAAAGTATGTTTCCTAGCCAAGTTCCATACTATTAAGAAAGCACTTCCACAGAACTGCTTCTTCCAAAGAAAATTACAGCCTTTCAACTTTGACTTCTGATTAATACTGTAGTAACAATGTAATCAATGACGATGATGATCAAATAAAAAATGGCAGTTTTCAAAACTTTTTCCCACTTATTTCTAGGGGGTGGGATCTTCAATTTAAACAAAATCCTCTTACTTCCGCTTATTTTGTGTCATTATTACATAGGGTAAT
>JZLH01S0609295.1:0-29871 GCA_001188425.1 Eucidaris tribuloides | reverse complement strand
CGTCAAAAATTTTAAGTTTAAAATGCTCCAAATGACTTCTTATTAACAGTAGCATACGTTTCAGGTCATTTGGAGCATTTGGTGCGCGCGCGTACGCGCGCGTTTTTTTCCGCGCGCACCCCTTTTCCGACCAAATATCGTCGTTTTTTCGACAGATTTGGATTTCTGAATAAATTCTCCATCAATTAGAGCTCTTTCCCGACAACTAGGACCCAATATATCGCTTACAGGTCCAAAAAACGTAAATGCGCGCGCATTACGCGCGTAGTGAATAATGGGCATTTTAAATCACTCATAACTCTCTAGAATTAACGGTGACCCCTACTTTTTGTTGCTTATTCTGATAGAGTATGCTGCGTAGATAGCATTTCAGGCATCGCTTTCTATGCCAAAGTGTTGTGACGTCATCTATGAAGTCACAAAGAAAAATCGTATTTCGGACATATCTCATGACTGGAGTCGATTAACTTCACCAAAACCTCATACACTAGTAACCTCAGGTCAAAGGTCACCATGCGTGCTTATCATATGCGTGCGGGCGTCACGACGAACGCGTACGAGTACGTTTAAAATTAAGTCATAAATTAGTCATTTTTCTATAGAATAAACGGTGACCCCTACATTGTATTACTCATTCTGATAGCCTTTGATCCGAAGATAACAGTTCAGGCACTACTTTGCATGCAGAATACTTGTGGCGTCATCTATGACGTCACAAAGAAAAATCGTATTTCGCGCATATCTCATGAATGGGGTGGAGTAAGATAACAAAACCTGGTACATAGTAACGTCAGACCAAAAATCATCACTGGTGCTAATCACAACCGTCCGCGAGTCGCGACGAACGCGTATGCGCACGTCGAATTTTCAGTTAATGTAAGATAGACAATTTCAAGTGATCAGGGACATAATTCATCATGCAATGGTGATTGATATGCATTGTTTGTCACATTTTATTGAAATTTAATGATCGGAGCGGTTACGCGGATCACCAATTCGTCTTCGTGACGAATTAACATCTAGTTTGATTTATTTTAGTAGAGGTAGTATGGATATAATCAGAAACATCAGTATTAGATTTGACTTGATTTGATTTATTTTAGTAGAGGTAGTAATATAATCAGAAACATCAGTATTAGATTTGACTTGATTTGATTTATTTTAGTAGTAGTATGGATATAATCAGAAACATCAGTATTAGATTTGACTTGATTTGATTTATTTTAGTAGAGGTAGTATGGATATAATCAGAAACATCATTATCATTATCATCAGCATCAAAATTGCAATGCATATAATGTTAGTAATTTGAAACAAAAATTTTGCCAAGTATACCACCATAAAAACTTTTGGGCAATAAACATTTTTCGTACTTTTGATATTCTACAGTACCACTTACCTGTACAGTTTGTATAAAAATCAGTACAACAGTCGTTGCGTCTAGACCTAGGACAATCTCTGTCACATTGACAAGCGTAACCCAGTCTATAATATACGCACATCCTCAGACAAGAACCACTACCTGATAAACGAACAATAAAAAGTACATGTACGTGACAGGCTAGAAAATGTAACTGGAACGCTACATACAAATACGTATATAGGTATAGATAGAGAGATAGAGAGATAGAGAGATGGATAGATAGATAGATAGATAGATAGATAGATAGATAGATAGATAGATGGATAGATAGATGGATAGATAGATAGATAGATAGATGGATGGAAAGATAGATGGATAGATAGATGGATAGACAGATAGATAGATAAATAGATAGATAGATAGATAGATAGATAGATAGATAGATAGATCGACAGATGGATATGGTATATTGGTAGGTGGATGGATACGTTAAGTACATACAGAGAGAGAGAGAGTAAATAGTGTATTCATAACACAGTACGTGATTGGCTGAATATACATCATGTGACATTCATAGTGCAAATTTACCATAAGGTCAATTCCTAGTTTTAACATAGCAGTCTATTGACGGAGAAGATGACAAAGTCAGTCATTCATTCTGATTTTTTTTAATTCATTGGTTAACCAAAAATGACTTTTTTCATTATTGCACTTATGAAGCTTAGAGTTGACAAGGTTATCAAAATTCAATGCACGGAAACATTTGAAGTAATGATTACTAAACCGCGAAAATACAGCTCCGACAGGGCACCTGTTGCACTCTCCGAACGCTGCTAATAGATGTCTGAAGTGACATGTTGAACAATAGTGCCCAGACAATGGATGATTTCAAGGTTTGGATTAGTTGCAATGATGCTACACAGCATCAGTGCCTTGTTCTCTTTCGTATGCAAATTCTTCTTCTTCTTCTTCTTCTTCTTCTTCTTCTTCTTCTTCTTCTTCTTCTTCTTCTTCTTCTTCTTCTTCTTCCCTCAGATGCCATAGACTTAACACATCCTTTTTTGGCGTCTTTTTAGGTCCCTTTCTCATGTCCATTTCAGTCCAAATTTCACAGGTATGTCCATAACTATGTGAACTTGATCACTGAACTCTTTATTTTTCAAAATAACATATGCGTGACCATCTAGACGCCATTTTGTTAATTTTCAAACCAAATTCTTAACTTAGATTGCGCCAAGTAGCGTTGAGTAATTGTCTTGCTACTTTGTATGCACATTCAGGTGGGTCATTCGCAGGGCATCAATGAGCCGGATTTTTGAAATCACTCATGCATGACCATCCAAGCGCCATTTTGTCCAGGTCCTCTATTCTTCTTTTTATGTACCTTCCTCACGTCCATTTCATTTCAAATGTCGTAGGTATGTCAGTGGACATGTCTTCTTGATCACTGAACTCTTAGTTTTTCAAAATCACTCGTGCGTAACCACGTAGGCGCCATTTTGTAAATTTTCTCTCTTCCTTTATATCTTCATTATACTTAAAGCCACATACTTGTAATAAATTATTTTGGATAGTGTAAGAATCGCCGTTTCATCTGCTACACTCGGGAGGAGTGGTAATGCTTAATCATGTATATCTTACCAGTGGCAGCATAACCTTTGTATTAGATAGATAGATAGATAAATTGGTTTATTGAAAAAACTGATAACATGCAGCCCAAAGGGTGAAACTGTTCAGTGTACAAAATCATATAAATACATGTAAAATACAACACAAAACTTACACAAAATTACTACATTGCTTAATCACAAATAAACAAATCATGGGCAATACAACAGTAACGTAACATTTTATCTAGTATTAAATATCCCACATACTGTGACAAAATCATATGGGGAAAGATCATTTTCATATGCAGCTGCTGTTTCATGGAATAATATACTGGAACATCTCAGGAATATACAAACATACAAACAGTTCAGAAATAATTTAAAAACACACTTATTTAGCATTTTGTAAATAATTCCGAACCCAGTGCATCATCTCCACTCCTTTTGTAAAAAGCGCTTAGAGACATGCTATTTTGCTTATGTATTATGCGCTATACAAAAATGTTTCCTTATTATTATTATATCACCAACTAATTGTAAAACTACTAAAAAGTAGTATTTAATTAATTTATTACAAAACTAAAAAAAGATCACGAATTCTTAAATTAATATCATTTAAACAATTAATAATTTAGGTGTATAAAAACATAGATAAGGGATGAAATAACTGACAGAAATAATTTTGCAATTAAATATCAATATGCATATATATTGGACTTACAAGCTTATGTGGCCAATTTTACACACATATATAATATGAAATTATTGTTCAAAAGGCAATCTTAATTTGGATAAAAAGTTATGAATTATTTGAATTAAGATATCAATAAACAAGTCATTTTGGAGAGCTAAAACTATTTTGATATGTGAAGATATAAACAAGGGAAAAAATAAATGACAAATTATTTCGCAATTAAAAGTAAATATGCATAGATATTGGACTTACAAGCTCATGTAGCCAATTTTACATATACTGTAAAATATAGGATAACTGTGTAACAGGCAAGTTTAATTCAATTTGAATTCTAATGAATTACTTACATTGTTACATCAATAAAACAATTGCACGTTTTGAATATAAGAAAATATTTTGATATACGAAAATGTAGACAAGGGATAAAATAGCTGACAAAAATATTTTGCAATTAAATATAAATATGCATATATATTGGACTTACAAGCCTATGTAGCCAATTATGCATATACAGTAAAATGCAAAATTATTGTGCAAAAACCTTTATTATTATTATTATTGTTGTTGTTGTTGTTGTTGTTGTTGTTGTTGTTGTTATTATTATTATAATGAGGATGATGTTATTTTAGACTCATGAATTATGACATTAATAAAGCAATTACATGTACTCATTTTGGATAGACAAAACTATGGACAACCAAGGATGCAATAACTGAAAATAATATTTGGCAAATAGAGATAATTACAAATGTTTGGCATAGAAGTATAGTGTAATCATTGGATAATTCAAAACAGGGTGTTTATTTGTCCATTTGAATTTCAATTTCAATTTCAGTTTCAATTTAAGTACTACTATGAAGCTCAGATATCACAGTTTGACAATTTAAAGTGATAGGCTAACATTGTGGAGCTTCAATTTAAACAATTGTCAAATTTTGATATCTGAACTACATAGTAGTGTTCATATGGACAAATAAACACCCTAGAATAAAAAAGTTTGGAAAGTTACACTGCTAATGGCGAGTTATGCATGAATAAACAATTAAAACTCGGAGCGAGTTTAAATAGCGTAGGTGTACACACAGTAAGTCTATGGGAGAAAATGGGCAGGTGAATCCGATCAACTTACGATTTTCACTTTTTTAAAGCACTAAATAATCATTTTGAAATACAATTTTTTCAGGGCGTCATTTTTAGACCTTATCAAAGACAATGGTAGCATGGGGAATTATGTAGCTCAGATTTTTTAACTGTGCTAAATGTTAACCAATACCTTTAAGCTCCACAATGTTAGCCTGTTTCTTTAACTTGTACAATAGTTTAAATTTCATGATGAAATTACAACATATCTTCTGGATTTTCGCGGTTTTCATGTTCGTCGACATTTTCCACTCAAAAAAAAAACACATTGGGCCCAAACACAGTATTCTGACCTCTATAATTCTGATAATGATTTGGCAATGCAAATGTGAATAGAGATGACACACAAGGCAGTTTATAGAAGCTTTATTCCAACATTGCAAAATCACTAATGTATCACGTGTCCGATTTAGTCGCTCTGATACTATTCTGCTGGTAGAAAAAAAATTATGACAAGATACTGAAATTGAATCCTGAAATTAATAAATTGCTTCCTTGATGATGCCCTGATTTTGCGAGGCAACCCAGTAATTATGTGTAAGTGTAAGAAAATAATTCGTTGTCATCAAAGTTTCAGTTAATGGAATAGGTATCCGAACGAATGTGATCGAGTAATACGATTCTAAATTGTGATCAGATTATGGAAAATAATCATTAATGAAACCGACTTTTAAAGACATGAAGGTGGGTGAAAATCGCAAAGGTTGAAACTGGTCTCTGACGGGAGTCAAACCTTGAGCCTTGGCTCAGATCTGAACCACAGTGATCATCGACAATTCCTTGCCAAGTGGTTGATTCCCGGTGGGGACCAGTTTTCATCCTATGCTGTTTTGAACCAAGGAGGTTCAGGTAAAAGGGAATCATACTAAAACTCACATTCATGTATTAATGTAGTTACATTTATAGTTTTAGTCATTTAGATTTGTTTTAATTACCCTGATCATGTGATCCCGTTTCCGGGCCATAACCAATAATACAACTTTCTAAACAAATCATTTTTCGTTAATTTTCCGTCGAAAATAGTAGCCAAATGGGGAAAAGAATAGACATGACGTGGTATCGGCTTAACAAAATACGTGTTGAGAATGTCAATTTCCTCATTCAGCATGCGCGGGTTCAAGTAATAGTCTGGCTTCCATACATTTAGATTAACCAATCCTATATTGATAAGGAAATTCATATTCTCAGTCCACTGCTTTGACTCAGAATAGTCTCTGGAGAAGATGAAGAAAATTGCAACTGCAACCTAAGCGACGACTGCCGTGATGAGAAACAACCTTAGGGAAGAGAATAATATGACAGAAATTGGGTGCAAATCCGAAGAATGTATTCGATGTTTCTTTCCATTTTCAATGGTATTTGGTTAGCACGCATTATAAAAAAAAAGGCTTACAGAATGAGTCTAGGGCTAATTGTTTCCACAAGCGTTTGGGGTAAATGGTTATCCTAGTACTCTTAAAGTGATAGCCTAACATTGTGGAGCTTCAATTTTAAAAATTGTCAAACTTTGATATCTGAGCTTCATAGTAGTGGTCAAATGAACTAATCCTGCCTACATGAACACCCTTAGAATACAAAAGTTTGGAAAGTTACACTGCCAAGGCAAGTTATGCCTATGAATAAACAATACTCGCCGGGCGCAGTTAGAAAATAGCCTAGCGTGTACACCGCAAGTCGTTATGCGAGGAAATGGCAGCGTGAATCCGGTCATGTTACGATTTTCACTTTTTAAATCACTAAATAATCATTTTGAAATACATTTTTTTCAGGGCGTCATTTTTTAGACCTTATCAAAGACACTGGTAGCATGGGGAATCATGTAGCTCCGATTTTTTTTTAACTGTGGTAAATGTTAGCCAGTACCTTTAACATTCATGAACGGCATACTCTGGTTCAGAGTTATAACTCAATATAAGTTGCAAAGCACATTGATCAGTTCTTACAATTGGAAATGCGCTATAAAAGAATTGATTGGATTGGATTGGATTGGATTGGATTGGATTGGATTGGATTGGATTGGATTGGATTGGATTGGATTGGATTGTATTGTATTGTATTGTATTGTATTGTATTGTATTGTATTGTATTGTATTGTACTGTATTGTATTGTATATTGTAATGTCCATCAAATATGACCTTTCCTGCAAACAAAGTTCTTTCAGTCAAACTATCGTTCTGCCCCATCTTCTCAACTATGATTCTGGGCGTGATTTATCGTAATAGGGTCGAATTAAATCAAATAATAGTATTAGTTAAATAGAGAAACCGCATTCATAGCCGTTACTCAAGCTTTTCAAGAGAATTCTATACGTTGCTTACAGATAATAATACAAAACATTTGCAAGATTTATAGACTATAAAAGAACAGCACAGAACACGGACATGTTACAAAGGTGAGCAACAATTTTAAAAAAGATATAAGATTCAAATACCAAATGAATATTGCAGCCCCAATGTTTGAAGTTAGAGACCACAAACTTACATTTATATTTTGGCTTGGTTCCACTCCGTCGACGGATATGCCCATGTCATGTTCGATTACAGAAATGTAAAATGAAACCGATTTTTCAAGGAATGATTGATTTTATCAGTTCAATATTTTTGGAATTTTGGTAACCAGATCTAGCTCACGTATTTCCTCAAAGGTCATAATGGGTCTCGTGTTTAATATTCATTTTCAAGTCGATAGACGCCTTTTCGTATTGTCATTTTGCTACACGTGGATTTTGGCTCAAAGAAAATTCGACTAATTCAGAAAGTAATCCCAATAGTTATTTTATATTTTATATTGATCGTTGAACCAAAATGGGTCTCTTTTAATTTATAATGTACGTAACTTATATTTCTTATGCAATTTAGATGTTGATGACTAACATGAAAAATGCATTGCAAATAACAAAATATCAAAATCGTATCATTCAACATTGATATTGAATAAAGTCATCTTTAGTTGTTGCACTGACCTATATATGCAAAGTAAGTGAACGTACAATGTTTTTTTTTCATGACACATCGAAAGTACATAATGCTAGTGCAGTATATTAAGATATTTTCCTTCAGTGTAGATTCAAAATCTTGATTATTTATGTTTGATACTATAATGAAAAATCCAAATCCAGTCATCCCAGTTCTATTCCTTAAAGTAAAGTAAATTACTTCAATTAACACTTTTTCCCTAAATTTGCAAATTAACTAAGCAGATAACACAGGAGAAAGCAAATCCAAAATCCTTATTGTGATATTGCTATATGTTTTGGTTTTAGTTAAAAAACTTTAGAATTTAAAATTATATATCCTTGAAATAAACATCAATTCCGGAGTTATGCGAGTTATTTTTTTTATTATTATTTGTTAGTCCAGAAACCCAAATCCAATTCCCCTTCCCACTTTGCACGGTTTGCAAGTCAAAATGTACCGCAAATTGGTCCCTTTAATACAGCATTGTTGTATCAGTGTGTCAATAGATTTTTCTTTTTGTTCTCGAGACTCAATTGCAGTAGGTGCAATGCTCACAGATTCTGCTATATACCTTTCTAAATTGAGGAGGATATATAGAAATTTATATCACAAAGATCAATTTAGTTAAAGGACATCAGATGTAAAAACAAATGATTAATCGTGGAACAATTCGCTCTCAGTATATAAGTGCACCACTGCTCATTCTAAGCATATTCAACGAAGCTATCATATTATTGATGATAAAAATAGATAATAATAATAATAATAATAATAATAATAATAATAATAATAATAATAATAATAATAATAATAATAATAATAATAATAATAATAATACAAGATATTTCTACAGCGCAAATTGCTATAGCCTCTATGTGCTGAAGAGATACTCAAGTAGAAATACATGTAGATCTATCGGATTCTCATTATTGTGGCTAACTATTCCAAATTATGATTCGCAAAAATGGAAAGTAAACATGTGAAGATTGTAAACATTAGGTAGAATCCCTCTCCACTTCCAGATTAAGCCTATTCATTCCTTTGCGTGTATTTTATTTTAACAACAATTTTATCATAATCAATCAACACCCTACTACATCTCGTAGTACAACCAACGCTTAATCTGTCTATTCCATGGTCGTAATATGCACAAAAGCACGTTGATTGTTGATTAATGATTTGCTTCAAAATATTGAAGAATATACTCGCATAACAAAGTTCTAGTGCCTGATTGTTCAATTTTAGAACTAGCATCAGTATAATTATGTGTAATGTGTAAAACATGGCATAGAAACACTAAACAAGCAAAGTTTAAACAAAACAAACGACAAGTCAATTAGATAATCATCAAGTGATTAAATCAGTCGAATTTGGATGTTAAATATAGCTTGCTCATTGCTAACCGTCCTATCTGATTTGTATAATCCTCCATGATCTCAATGTCTTTGAAATTATACTTCAAAGTAATCATTTAGTGCTTTAAAAGAGTGAAAAACCAGTGTGACCTTCTCCTGACCTGGCCTGTATCCTCCCATAGACTACTGTGTTACAGGTCTGACTAACTGAAACTCGGATGGAGTACTAACTTGTTTATTCATGCATACCATGCCAGTGACACCATAACATTCCAATTTTTTGGTATGCTAGAATGTTTTCTTGTCCATGTAAGCACTACTATGTAGCTCAGGTATCATAGTTTGACAGTTTCTTTAAATTGAAGATTTACAATGTTAGCCTTTAACTTTGACCATGTTTATTTCGCTATGTCTTCAGATATTGAAAGAAGAATCACGTTGTAATTTAACGAGTAACTCAATACTACCACCACGAATCTGATACATCACCATGAATATGAATTCTTGCCGCAGGCGATGTATAGTTTTATTTTAAAAAGCACAACGTGTTATGAGTGTATACTGTATTGCCAAGAACCAGAATAAAAACAGACACTTCCTCATAGACGAAAAGTGAAAATAGAATTGCACTTACCCGTGCATTGAACTGAAGTTGTGCAAACAAGTAGGTAAAATACCGTCTGAGCCGCAAATAAAAGGGTGTTCCCTTCATTTCTTGTTGGGGTCTTCATTTTGGGTGTC
The DNA here is from genome assembly GCA_001188425.1 of Eucidaris tribuloides. Lineage (NCBI taxonomy): Eukaryota > Metazoa > Echinodermata > Echinoidea > Cidaroida > Cidaridae > Eucidaris > Eucidaris tribuloides. Next base: position 20,010 of record JZLH01S0609295.1, on the reverse strand, counting down.
CTTGAACAACTTCCACATGCACACCAGGGAGTATAGCATCATTTGTGGCAGCAATATAACTGCGTCTCAAGGATTTAAAAAAAATCTTATACATCGAATAGTATCATTCAAAATCATATGGTGGCTTGGATTGCAGGCTTGTATCCGGTGTCATACCATCCGTGATTCCGCTTTAGTAGAATAACATTTCAAAATATATCATCATCATTTATGTGCATGATAATGTGTATGGCTTGTGCGTGTACACGTACGTACGTGTGTGCGCCCGATATATGTAGTGGCTTTTGTTTTCCTAGAATAATTCATAACTATTAATACTCACGGTTTGCTTAAGTTTACTTCCTTGCGCACGCGTATAATTCATCTCGATCGATTTTACACATATAGAGTGGTTTCCCCGATTATACTGTAAAACGAATTTACGGTCCTAACCTGCTATGAACCCGGATAAACAAATGCCATTTCAATTGGGGAGGATCCAAGGGGCATATTGTATGTACGACCTCCCTTTTCCCGTGGAAATGAATATTTATTTGTTGCTGGTATTGTAGTTTCAATGGTAATATTGTTGTTGGTAATGTTTTATTGTTATTGTTCTTGTTGTGGTTTTTATATTTCTTCGCGTGTAAACATACGCATTTTTCTAATTTTCACTGCACTTTGCACGCAAACATACACATTTCTAAAACGGACGGCAGGGTGCCAGCCGCCCGTATATATATATATTTTTTTTTTAGGTAATCCAAAATAGGGGATTTTTATGTTACATAAAATTTTGCCCCCCCCCCTTTCTTTTTGTCGTTGTCATTCTTACTGGCTATTTAGCCGGGTAGAGCGCTTTCTTGGCAGGCTAAAAAAAATATTGTTTTCGTTGTCATCGGCCCCCTGTCCTCCGCTTGTCGGTTGTTATTTGGCTGGGAACAAAATGTTTGTCGTTGTCGACCGCCCCCTTTATCCGGTTAGATTGGGTTGACTATTTGGCTGGGGAAAACATGTTTTGGGGGCCGGAGAAAAAAAATCACCGACGGATTTAGCTCCTAAGATACTACCTTGGCATCGCCACTGGTTCTAAAGACGTTAGATACTGTACATACCCGAGTAATTAATGATTACTTACGTATCTGTTTATATTCAGGGCTGTCACTAGAGGGGGTATGGAAGGTGTGACACCCTCATTCATGTTAGTAGATGGCAAATTCACGCACACCGTCGGCATTTTCATTTTGCCAATCTGCGAATTGAATATCTAAATATAAAAACGACCCAAGTCCAATTTATGGCCAAATTGAGTTAAACATGGAAAATTGTTGCTTATACATGGGCTCATCTTGTGTATAAATGATAAATTTTAATTCACCCCGGAAGTGCCCCAAAAAGGAGTGAAATCTAGTATGCACATAAGAATGACCCAAGTCCAGGACTTGGGTCATTCATATTATAGCGCCCTCTCTCTCTTTAGAAGACATTTACTATAGTAACTTACTATGTGTGTGATTCAAAGACTGGCCCAGGTCCATACGATTTAAAAAAAAACGACCTGAGTCCATCAAACAAATGCACCCCCCCCCTCCCCCACAAATCACGTGAAGGTGAATTATGATTTCCAAAAAAATAAACTTGTATTTACGATGTTGTCTTATAATCATAGTCAAATATAATTTTATTGGAAATGTTAAAAAATATTTAGTTTTTCTTGATTTACTCAAAATGACCTCCCATGGACTTGTGTCATTCTTTTATTTATATATTCAATTGTAAAAGCATGTCGAATGCTATATGGCTGGAAAAAAATGATGGATAACGAAAATGAGTTTCTATGTCCACGTCGGCCCCCTGCTTCCACTTTTTGGATGATGTTTGGCTGTGGATTTGTTGTTTTTTTTTGACAGACATGAATGTGTTTTTTGTGATCGACGGCTGACTGCTCCCCGGCTTGTCGGATGCTGTTTGGTTTGAATTATTTTTATTTATTTTTATTTTTATTTTTTTTTTTTGGGGGGGGGGGACTTTTTATCTACCAAACTTAGTATCAACAGTATAGGACAAAGTAGTGACAATAATAAATGTATTCAGCCATCTAGAAGTAATATTAATGACTGAGCATGGTAAACATTGTAATCACGGTATTACAAGAATAGGGCGCCATGATGAAGACATCTCTTTGCTCCGAAATTTGTAAGAGTAACTAGTGCATCATCTGTCACACCTCTTTTCTCAACCACCATCGGCCGCCGGAAAATAGCACTTTGTTAGGTCAGAATTTTCTGGACGTGTTAAGGGCCTATAGTTTGCAGGCGCTATAACCCTTGTTGATTGTGTTGTGCAAAAGGAGATGTCACGGGCGGGATCTTCTCCAAAAGAGTCCTGGAGAAGCTCGAGACACCTGCCCAACTGACCCAGGAACTTCAGATTTTGCCCTGCTCTATGCTGGTGCCTTTTCTCGTATGTGACGGGACGAAGCAGGGGCGTGCCACTCAATAGCCTGAGGAAGGTGCACAGCGTGAGATAGGTGAGGTATGTTATAACGGAATGTTGATGAGATGTCGGGCAACACATTGACCTGGACGGCGGGTCGATTGACATTGCGTTATGGGCGTGGCTGTCAGTAGTCTCTTTTCTTTTTTTTCATACCTCGTACTTCTTCCAAAGGCGCTGTGTTAGAGCTCAAGTAGAGAATGATCGAATTAGTTTTGTCTTATTGTCAAAATATAATATGTATTTGCAAAAATTATTTAGAACGCTTCTTTGCAAGGCAAAAAAATGGTGACTGCTTATGTTAAAGAGACAAAAAGCTCGGAGTAGCCTGATGTATCCAGTAAACCCAATGGGGATCATACCATTTGGTTCAAATATTTAGTGTTCACCACACTCTCAGGGCGGTGGGGTAGGGGGGATCACTCTCCACACGGCCTGTCTCCCACCCATGTCCAACAACCTCAGAAATGCATCCTAAACGGCGTAACCTACCTTGCCAAATTTGCAACCCTAAATAGCGTAACCCAGCGTAACACATCAGAAAAGCTACCCTAAGTGGCGTGACTCCCAGGAAATCCACTTATTCTGATACCGTAAGTGGCGTGAACACGGAATCAACTATACCCCACCCAAGTGTCCTTCTCATCTGAAACATTATTGTACATTGTGCAACCCGAAGAGGTTCACTTAACAACTCATAAATAATTCTCCTAATTATCAAACGTTCATTTTGGAGATGTTATTAGATCCGCAATAAAATGTGCACCCCTTAATGGCGTAATCTACATAACTAAATTAAATTAGTAACCCTAAATGGCGTGACATGTGAGAAAAGGCTACCGTCCCTTTTCGACGCTTTTTCTGGACGCAGGTGTGTAGCAGACCGTGTGGAGAGCGACCCCCCCACCCCCGACCACACACATACCGTCGGTATTTTCGCTTGTTCTTCATCTCTATTTCACCCAAACCAAGTGCTATTAATAGCGACAATGATTTTCCCCAGATGTGTGCAGATTACATGCAAGTGCTTCCTTATTTAGTTTCCGAGTATTGTGTTGCAAATAAAATGAAAAGCATTCGGCATTGATTGATATGCTGCCGATGTTGTTCAGTGAACTGAAAGTTAAATGGTCAAATACTACTTTTTCATAAATATTTCACGAAGTATACACCCTAGACATCAGAAAATAACATAAAATTTACTTGTTCATAGTGACGTGATTTTCTTTTTTCAATAAGCAACCCCCCCCCCCCGCGTTTATTCCTGAAAAATAATTACACGTGATGTTGACATCCTGAACAAACGCATCCCAAATTGTTCACCCGATGAATATGTAAGTTTTCATTTGTTTTCTTTTACGATATTGAAATATATTATATGAGTTTTGAGATATAATCGAGATTTATTATCATCAACTGTTTGAGGGAAAATAATAATTAGATGAAATTAGATTGTCAAAGGGTCTTTTAAAGATTGTGTTTTCGAATTGCACCCAAATGGTTTTTGGTGAGAATTTATCCCCAAAAAGTTAGCTACAAAAAATGGGGAATCATACTTTTTTTTCTATATATATAATTTGAAATTGGGCTGTTGCTCAAGTAGTATTTTGTAACGGTAGTCTAGGTTTCAGACTCTGGATGTAACTTTCACCTTTTGATTTTGAACTTGGTAGAGTTAAACCGTATATAGCGGAGATAGCATGACAATCTGCCAACTCCAACGGTGTAAGTTTTTGACCTTGTAAGCTTTGATTGGTCATGTTAGTCGTCAGTGAGTTTTCACTAGTTGATATGGCAATCTGGTTTGTCAGTCACACTCCGTGCGGCCAAAAAAAATAGTCCATGACGTTACGTGAAGTATTCTGTTCGAATTTTATAAGCACTTATTTTCACAATACCTAGGCTTCCAGCCCCAAAGCTTTTCTGAGTGGTAAATATTTATGTGAACCTTTACATTATTAATGATTTCAGCTTATTTTGGTCGATAAGTTCGTTTTAGGGATGTGTAAATCATTTACACTGGCTTTAATATCATAGAAGCAACTACTGCTTCGGCTTATCAAACGGTGTTTCGGCTCAGCTTCGTCAGGGGGCTAAGCATTTCGGTACAGTTCAAATCAGAATGGCAAAGAAGCCAAGAAAAGGAACTAAAATTGTAAGAAAATTAATTTTTGTGTTATATCATATTTTGCAATGAGGCATACCAGTGATAACCGTGCCTATTGGGCTGTCTGTCCCCTCAGGTGTGTATTTTAATGAATAATATATACAGACGTGGGAAACTCCGCCGCAACGAAATGCTTGGGATCGAAAAACAGTTCGTCCACACGAACCAGCTTGGGGTTACTATAGTATGTATGACTGTTATTCAACAAAGAGCAAATTCTAGCTGCCGGTCTTGTCAAGCAACTTATTGTCTCACGTTTTTGCTTACCTGGTCCTTATCTTTTTTTTTTAAGTAATCTTTAAATTTTATGACTTTCTTTAAAGACTAATATTCCTTTTACATGGGTCACATTTCCCTGACTCTCAAAACTCTTACACACATGACTTGCTGTTATATCAGAGAAACACCGATGAATAAGTCGGGTACCTAACCTCCACCACACTCCCTGCCGCGGCTTCATTTATATACATCGACAATTGGAGTACGAGGAATCAAATTCGTTTTCTATTCCTTACAGCAAAACTAGAAATGAATGGATATGAAACCAGGAAACGAGAACTGTTACACGAGAGTGTGTTATGAATTACAAACAAGCTACGCCGGAAACGATGACAAAGATTAAAAAGTGTGTTTGCGATTGTTTCCTTATCAATGGGGCGGTATTACGACTGTAGAATCAGTGCCAGTCCCTTTACAGAAAGAGTTTTCATGGACGTCCTATGTTTGTTAACACGGCGTCCAAATAATTTCTATTCAAAACACGCAGGTGATCATTGAAATTAAATAGAATTCTTGCGTAATATTGGAAACAACATTCAAATTTCGGGTTGTCGTAACTCATTAATTAAAGGGACTTTCAGTTGAATTTAACAGATAAACAACTGTGCAGATATTCTGGGAAGAATTAGGATGTAAATATGAAAAGGGCCTTTGTGTGATACAAACATTGTTATTATTCCAAATGTATTATTGTGTTTTTCCTAAACCTTCACAACCCTGTTATACGGGAGTAGTAATAAAAAGATTATTAGGGATTATTATTCCCTCTCATAAAGTACGTAAAATTGGTATAATTATATTACAAATACTATCGTTTTTTTACAAATGCATAAATCAATGAATAACGACTTTTTTCTCTCTTTCTCCTCTTCTCCTATTATGAATAGCGAGTATTTTCTTTGAATATGAATACTTACATTTATGAATAGCGACCATCTTCTTCGATAACGACTAGCGAACTTTATGAATAGCGATCCCCTTTGCATAATAAATAAGGACGCTCATGATTAACGACCCTGATTTAGTATTATAAATAGCGACTCTTTGAATTGAATTGAATTGAATTTATTTATTGTCCATTAAAAATGGAAATTCGTTTTTCACTCTTTTTCCGTACTATGATTATACCTTGTTATGAATAGCGGTACTTTGAATATTTTTCTCATGAATAGCGGTCCTCCTGACTTGCGAGGGGACCCCCTCACAACATACTTTTTTTTCGTGTTGAATAATCGAATTATTTAATTTGTTAATAGTCGAACTGTCCTCGTTTTTGTCCGTATCTTTCCCAGATCGTATAGGGATGATGTATTGTGATATGCGCTTTATAAAAATGGTTATCATCATTGTTAGTAGTAGTATAGGGAGCTGAAACAAGCTGATTTCAAGTGTGAAACTATAAACCCATCCACAGTGGTTCCATATTCAAGAACGATCTATTTATTACAACCGCTATCAGTGCAGAACTATCTGATACGATATCAACTCAATAATACAATTACCATACTACATGCAAAACCAAGAGGTAAGTGGTCACTTATTCATAAACTTAATTTGTCTATATCAAAATGGTCTGAATGGTTTTATACCAGAATTGTTCTTCAGTCCCCATTTTTGCCAAAATAAACATACTTTTTTCATGTATACAAATTGTGAATGAATTGTTAGAGGGGTATTGTATTGAGCAGGAGGACAAGAAGGAATAAATACTCGATATTTATCGATTTTATGAAACTTTTGGATCTGAGCAAATTTGCGAATTTGTCAGGGAAAATGTTCATAAACTTCAAACCATAAAATTTATGAAAAACATTTATGACAAAAACAGTATGGTTATTTGTAAATAACGCGTCAACGGTTGATACATGGTAGTATTACGTATGTTTAACTTTCAATATCTAGATTTTGTGGGTATGGATTATAACACAGTGTCACTGCCTTCTCACAGCGATTTTCACAAGGAAGTTACATTGTCTCACATCAGTTGTTTTGCTGGTACCGATTGTTTGATTTATATTTATATTACTTGAAAACATGTCCCCGCCGGTGCCTAAGTCTTCTAGGAAGACTGATACGTGCACATCTCATTTGTTAATGATATTCCTTAGATTGAACAAATCGGCGTAAAATTGTATAGTTAAAGCACTGCATTTCATTTTCAACCATCATATAATTAGGAAAAAAACCTCGAGGAAGTCAAAATATACAATACCCATAAAATATATACAATCTTAAAAGTTAATCGTAACTCTTGATTACCAACGGTAAATTAAATGAAATAATGTGTAGGAGAAAGAATTGTTTCGCTTTGATATGACGCCAAATACATATACCTTTCTTTTTAGAAACTGTAGTACCTAAAGTCTATTTTTCCTTTGTACCATTTTTGACAGACACTGTACATGATTTATCCGTATATACAGGGTTTTCCTTTTAAAATGGCAATCAGAGTTCAAAGGTCAGACTTTTTTAACTGCAAAATTAAATACCTTTTAAATTACTTGGTAGAAAGAGTATCTCTTTGATTTTCATTTGACACTTTGCGTACATCATCACTGCCACGGATGACTGAATTAGACGCTCCTGAAGATAAGAACAATATCCATCTTTTCCAAGTTTTTGCAAAATCTTAAATTTTGATAATTCATGCAGGAAATAAATACTAGCATTTTTTTTAATTTAAAATGTAAAGAACTATTCCAACCCTAGCCCTATCCCGTAACAATACCGTCGTTGTGGTCTTAGGTTGGGTCTCCGATTATACTCCTGACAGCCTTAATATTTGCCTAGCCCTCACTAGCCCTTTTAACAGTTTCGTGTTAGTAATTGTGCATAAGTTTGTCCAGACATTCTATCTGGATGGAGGATCTCTGTCTGGGAACCACAAACGGAATGCTTCCCTTGTCACCACAAATTTTCATTGTTTAGCTGTTAATTGGACCATAATTTTCATATGATTTGCTGTTACCTTCACAATCCAAGACTGAATTTCATCCAATTTGACTGCTTGCAACAAAGTGGCATGTACTTGCCTAACATCGGCTGGACAATTACCCAGTTAGATGAAAATGTAGCAACTAATAACATCTATCTCTCAATTTCATCTGTTCAGAAGAATGTAGGAAGGGGTATGCTCACCTGAGATTACGTCTTCACTACAATAGTTCCACAATTATAGTTTACAAATACCAAGTGCGAGTCATTGTGTCTTGTGATACGATATTTCCCATTATATCCCTCACTGCAAGTTTCTGGAATTCTGGTTGGTCAAAAGTATGTCACGTGATGAAAAATAAACACACTATTTTGTGAGTCCGGGACACAATAGTTCTGAAAGTACTAAAACTTTCGGAAAGTACAATAGTAAAGTACTGTTGTACTCATTATGAGTGGTATAGTACATTAATCTCTCAACAATGAGGGCGCTATACTATTTGCCCAACCCGCGACCGATTAGTACCCGACAGCGGGATCGCGATTTGAGCTTAAAAAGCCGAATAAATTGTGTGTACAAACACAGGTACTGCACGCTATATTTTCCATGCGCGTGAATATGCGTGCTACACCCGTATGAAGGTCTGGCAAAGTTTAAGATTAACACTGGGTTAAATTCGTCGAGTTTGAGTTAGGATTATAGTTCAAATAAGAATGAGGATCAAAATAGTGTTTTATAGGTTTATGAAATTGGTACTTGACTAACTAGAGTATACACAAATGGAATTGTATCGCTATCCGTATCGCAAGTAATATCGCGTACCTGTAGGCCGTGCGACACACACTTACTCGTAGGGGTATCGTAAGTACATTTCATTCTCCTTTTTTTTTCTTTGTGTAATTTCCCTGTTAATTCGATGACGGATATAAAACAAATAAATCCTGTCCTAAGAGTCTCTGTTTGAAACTATGACGCCCTCGGTTACATTGACTGTATACTATTTTCCCTCGGGGCTACGCAGTCCATGTAACCTCGAGCTCGTCACAGTTTCAACCAGAGACTCTCGCATCAGTATATATTTGTACACTATTCATGTGAACCTGATTCCTCAGAACATTATGAAAAAGCGTTCTTTTCTTGTTTCCCGGCATCACTACAAACAGGTGTATTTCCAATAGAACCTTACTGTGAACAGTAACTGTTTCAATGAATTAAAGTACAATAATAAACATTCGTCATCGATTGTTTAACATTGGTTGGTAAATTGAAAGAAAAACGGTGTTGAGATTATGTGTTCATTTGAACATACCCCAGTCTGTGTGGTACTTTTCTATACGTATGACTTTAAAAAATCTTATTGCCGCTATGAAAAGACACCTTGAATGATTTGTTTGTTTTGTTTTAAAGTTGTCTTTTTGATCCATTTTTTTTTTGTTCACTGTACATTTGTCATAAAACACACACTTCTTTCGTGTCTAGAAAGTGTGAATGAATCGTTGACCTGCCAGATGGGTATTGTATTGAATAAGACGACAAAGAGGGATAAGTAATAAAAATTGTGTTTTATCACACTTTTGGATCTAAGTCAACTGGCGAGGTTAGCAGGGAAAGGGTAAATTATGTTTAAACCATCAAATTAATGATAACATATATGACAAATAAACCGTATGGTTATCGGTAAATAACATGCTAGCGGTTAAGGCATGAAAACAATTCATGCGCTTTGCTTTAAATATTTTGATTTTGTCGGTATGGATGATGAGCCAGTTTCTCTCCACGAGACTGCGATTTTATCACAAGAAAGCTACATTGTCCGAGGTCTGTTGTTTTGCTGGTACCAATTGATTGATTGATATTTATGTTACTTGAAAACATGTCCCCGCGGGTGCCTAGTCTTCTAAGGAGACTGAGTCGTACACATTTCATGTAAAAGATGTTCCTTACTTTGAACAAATTCGTTGAACTTTGTATGACGCATTTGTGATTTATATTTAAAGCATTGTATTTCACTTTCATCACGGAATTTGGGAAAAAAACTTCATGAAGTGAGAATACAGAATACTCAAAATATGTTTGAAATCCTATACTACAACAATCTTATATGTGTGTGTGTCTGTCTGTCTGTCTGTTTGTGTGTGTTGGCGTGTGTGTGTGTGTGTGTGTGTGTGTGTGTGTGTGTGTGTGTTGTGTGGGTGTGTGTGGTGTGTGTATCTGTTTGTGTCTGATGTCTGTGCCTGTATGTCTGTGTTTGTCTGACTTTATCAGTATGTCTGTGTCTCTATGTCTCTCTGAGTCTTATTGCAATGAAAGGGAATCTTAATTGGGTTAAAGTTTATGTTTCTGATTCTTTTTTAATTGACACCCTTAAGCTTAGCAATTTTGTCTTGAAGAAAATCACGTATCCTATGGCTCACATTTCCTTAAATTAAACTCTTTAGTATGTGGTCTTTTTTTATATGAATAATATATGATATGATAAGATTTGACAGCGTGAGTTGAATACCATCTAAGAATAACCTAAGTACCTCTCCCTTCACCCTACCCCCACCCCCAAGTTTTGCTGCAATTATTGGAGCTCGAAGAATCTGGTTCATTTTCTATTCATCACAGGGAAACCAGGAAACGTAATACTACATTACAAGGGAGTTTTTTATATATATATGATTTTGAAGTCTATCCATTAAGTAATTTGTGTATTGCTATAAAACTTAATTGCAATGTTATATGTTCACATGCCTGCACATTGTAAAATTTTCAAAAGAAACAGTCACTAGAGAATGAACAATTTGGGTATCGCTTGCTGTAATTCATATATTCATCATGAAGTGGTCATTTCATACACATAAATTATACTAACATTTTTCTTACAGATAAATAATTTGAAAGGACTCAATAAGGCAAAAAGGGCTAAACAGAAGTAATAATTAGTACATCAGTGAAGAAAAAATGGTAACAAAAATTCACCAAAACCAGTCAAATTGAAACGAAAATGATACAGAATTTGAACTTAGTAACTACAAATCTTTTATTTTTCGTTGGTTGGCATACATTAAGTGAGAGTAACGTATTATTTGTTGTTATAGTTGTATTTAAAAGAAACAGAATGAACTGTAAAAACAAAACAAAAAATATTTTTTGTGATCATATTCTAATAGTTATCATAATAAGGTTAAAAAGAAGCGTGATACGTTGCACTTGCGTAGATTTGACAAAATGCATAGGTTATCAAAATTGGAGTGATAATAGGCAGCAAAAGTGGACACATTATTCGTAATTCAAAATACACCACATGAATAAATACAGTAAACACTCTTACGTCCATACTTATAAACATACATAAAGTACATAATTATGCTAAAGGAGGGTTTCACTCTACAATAAAAAGGCACTAAAATGAATATTTTCCTATGTACAGTAATTACACGTATATGATTTCAGTATTTTCTTTGAAGTTTTCAATCATTTTTATATTCGTGATACAGACATTTGCTGCGAACAACATTTTTTTTCACATAAATTACATATCACGTAAAATTAGTGTAATTCTACGAAAAATGTAATTGTACTTTTTTATATAAATAAAATTATTAAATGGAACATTATACCACAGATGCTGCTTCGCAGTTTGTAACCAACATTTATTTCCTCTTTCCTCGCAGATTTTTTTTCGCCTTCATTAACAAGCCATTAATTATCTAATTACAAACTGGTAGATAGTGTTAAACATTAAATTCCATACAATGAAATGTTAATTGTACAACTTGTCATGCGTAAAATAAAAAGAGTGACAACATAAAGCATTCAAATTACCATTCATCAATGTTTATGGATCCACACACACAAACATATAGGCATACATAACACATACGCCTATATACACACACATCCTCCAACTAAATAGTTTCATCTTAATCATTATTATTGCTTATTTTATTTCAACTTTAACTATTGTAGTTGTTTAAAACACACATGAGCAACATGACAGTGATATATTTGACCGCTTGAAACGACTCATTTGTAAGACCTACCTATCTCCACATGGTAATATCAACTAACTAGTTTCATCTTAATCATTATTATTGCTTATTTTATTTCAACTTTAACTATTGTAGTTGTATAAAACACACATGAGCAACATGACAGTGATATATTTGACCGCTTGAAACGACTCATTTGTAAGACCTACTATCTCCACATGGTAATATCAACTAACTAGTTTCATCTTAATCATTATTATTCCTTATTTTATTTCAACTTTAACTATTGTAGTTGTATAAAACACACATGAGCAACATGACAGTGATATATTTGACCGCTTGAAACGACTCATTTGTAAGACCTTCATATCTCCACATGGTAATATCACCTAACTATTTTCATCTTAATCATTATTATTGCTTATTTTATTTCAACTTTAACTATTGTAGTTGTATTAAACACACATGAGCAACATGACAGTGATGTATTTGACCGCTTGAAACGACTCATTTGTAAGACCTACTATCTCCACATGGTAATATCAACTAACTAGTTTCATCTTAATCATTATTATTGCTTATTTTATTTCAACTTTAACTATTGTAGTTGTATAAAACACACATGAGCAACATGACAGTGATGTATTTGACCGCTTGAAACGACTCATTTGTAAGACCTTCCTATCTCCACATGGTAATATCAACGCAAACAAATATAAGCTTTATTACAGATACATAGACAAAATAGTGCGTCGACAAAATCCTGGATAATTTTTTGTATTGTTTTCAACTGATCTTTACTTTGATCTAAAAGTTTTGTTCACTGCACATTTGTCAAATCATACACACTTATTTCGAGTATATAAAGTGTGAATGAGTTGTTGACCTTTCAGCTACGTATTGTATCGAGTAAAATGATAAAGATGGGTAAGTTATACATTTTGTACTTTATTATACTTCTGGATCTGAGCAAATTGGCGAACTTGAGTAAGGAAAAGGTGAATTATATTCAAACCATTAAATTAATCACATAATATATGATAAATAAACCGTATGGTTATTTGTAAGCAACACATCAACGGTTAAAGCACGGAAACAATATATGAAGAGTTTATTTCCAAAAGGGGGTAGATCCACATTTTAACATTCTGAGAAAATTAGGTTTTTTTAATGTACCCATATTACAATGCTTCTGCGTAACCCAACTTAACACTAAAAAGTACCCCACGATACGAATGTAAAACCACACATAGAAAAAATCTGTAAGTTTTCAATTTTTTTTAAAAGATTGGTTTTATTTTTATTTTGGGGGATCTACCCCCTCTTGGAAATAAAATGAATGGATGTACGTCATTTTTCGTTGTCATTTTTACAACTTTTAGCTAGAATTTCAACTTCTCATTTGTGTTATCTTATAGAGCTGCTGAATTATATGAATTTTGACCCCCCAAAAAATGATAGAAAATGAATGTTCTCCCTTTCGGAAACAAACTCTAGTTTATTTCCAAAAGGGGGTACATCCAATACCATTCTAAGAAAAATGAATTTATCAAATTAATCCACATTGCAAGGTTTCCGAGTAAAACCAACTTAACTGAACAAAGAATCCCACAATGCGAATGTAAAACCACACTTACAAGAAAATATGTGAGTTCTTATTTATTTTATTTGAATTTTCTTTATTTTCATGTGTTGGATCTACCCCCTTTTGGAAATAAACTAAAATTGATCTACCCCTCTTGGAAATAAAGTCATTTCTATTGCCCATTTTTACCACTTTTGGGTGGGAATTCAAACTTCTCGTTTGCATTATCTGATAGAGCTACTAAAATTGTATAGATCGATATAAAAAAAGTCACATTCAATGAAAAATGGATCTACCCCCTTTTGGAAATAAGCTCTTCATATATACTTTCTTTTGATATTAGATTTTGTCCGTATGGATGATCAGCCAGTGTCACTCCATGGGTCCGATTTTTCACAAGGAAGCTATATTGCCTCACGTTAGTTTTTTTTTCTTTTGCTGGTACCGATTGATTGATTGTTATAAATGTAACTTAAAACATTTTTCGCGAGGGCCTAGTCTTCTAGGAAGACTGACACGTACACATCTGATGTTAAAGGTATTCCTAAAATTGAACAGGTCCCCATTTTTGTATGATTTGAGATCCTTACTTCAATAGCTTTACGCTATTTGACTATGGTTTCACTAGATTAAGAAGGTGAACAGTTGAAAAGTCAAAGGTCAGTGTGAAATGTCAAAAGGTGCTTAAAATCTTTATTTCACTTCATTACCATGGTGACTTAAGAATCGGAAATAAGAATGGATGCACACTAGCATGAAACATTGCGATTTGAATTCAAATTAGCAAGAAAGGGCGGAGGCATACCCATCGACAGCGACGTAGTCGAGATGCTCTTTTTGCTATTGGTTTTGTTTGTGGCAAAAACGAAAAAATGACATCAGAGTCAATTAGCTCCAACAAATTTTCAGAGCAATTGTTAAAACCACATAAATGGTAAATGAAAATAATGAAAATCATCGACACCCCTCGGCACTCGCACTCGATCCGATTCACGAAAAATTCACTGTACGATAAACGTAGAGTAGACTTTGCATCCAGCAGGTTCATTATAATTTAACAAAGAAAATCCTTTGCCGCGGTGAAAAACAGAAATGCACGCGCCGCCCCTGATCAATAATAACTTCAGCTTACTATTTTTCAGTGTTGTAATATTGGATGGATCTTGCAAACTGAATCGACGTACGAGGAAGTTTCATGTCTAACGACAGCTATTTGCTGGTACCCTTTGATTGATTGATATTTATGTTAGCTAAAACTAGAATTCCCTAAGAACCATTACTCAATGTGAGAAACATAAGATAAATAACCCAAATAAGGGTCACTAAACTCGAAATAGTGAACAAAGCTGCAGTAACATAATTCTGATAAATTTTGCCAAATGTCGTTTTGATGAGAGTTTTCATTAATTATTCCTGATGAGGGATCTTTCAATCATTACTCAGTTGATTTAAAAACACTGTATAACAATGTTTTCAGTTTAAAAAAATCTGAGGTATATGATTCCTCATGCTTTCAGTGTCTCGGATACGGTCTAGAAATGAAGCCCCGAAAAAAATTGCAGTTTAAAATTATCATTAAGTGCTTTAAAAAAGTAAAAATCAATGAGAGACCATTCAACCCCCCCCCCCCCTGACTGCTGTGTTGCAGAATTTCCCATTGGCAAAGAATAAATTAATTTGCCAATTTGTATCTGCACATATTGTACTAGTATACAGCATAACTGTCCAAACTTTGGTGTTCTAGGGTGTTTATTTGTCCATTCAAACACTGTCAGATATGTCAAATAGCGAAGTTCGACAATTTTTAGATGGGCCTTCCACATTCATTTGAAGTCAATCCAATTCAACTTATTGTTTGTCAGTGGCTTTAATATGTAATTGTGATATGTGTTTATGTGTATTTTGTGTATGGGGTGTAGTAAGGCATGCAGAATCCCATCAAACCATGCAAGCATTTGTGACACAAACATCATGTATCCAGAGATCGCTTTCTTGAATACTTTACTATTGACTACTTCATTTAAAACCATTTAGAAAAAAAATCACTGTTAATTGTACCAAAATATATATACAAAATTTCGCAGTGTGTATAAAACAGGAAATATTGTTATTAATGGAAATACTTTTTGTAGAACTTGAGTCTGCTAAATTCATGGAAGTCCAGGCAGTTGAAATGAAAACAACATATCGACTTTTTGTGTATAACTCCTTAATTAACATGACGAAGAAACGATATTCATAGCTTTCCAAATGATATACCATGCCCTTATTGTTCTACCACATTAAATACAAATAGGAAGTATGCGAAAAATATCATTTTAGATTATTTAAAGGTATATATTTCCTGCGGAATAATATCCACGGGAATATATAGTTAATCCCTTCTTTACGGATGTATTAATACTTGGTGTATTGAAATGATACAAACACGCACAATGTGTAGTAATGTTTGACTTGATCAAATCTCTTTACTAACAAATTATTGTTTATTCTTATACCGATACGAAAAGGTAAAATACACGATTTTAAGGTTACGATATGATACGAATTTCAATCTACTATAGACCTAAATTATGGAACACTGTTCCTGTTAATCTAAGAACAAAAATATTTCGTTGCAGATTTTAAAAAATAAAAACTTCTAAAAAGGAACTTATCACCACACTAGATGAAGTAAACTGATTTTGCAACTTAGTAATATCACGTGCAAGAGTACTATGTTATATACAAAACATGTCTTACTAAATATTCAGTTATTAACTTGTGTACCCTTCTATATATCGAATGATAAAACGATTTAATGGTTTTCAGTTTTGTTAACGTATAATGCTTACACTATACAATACTTTTTTTGACAAAACCAGCAAGTACTTTACCATCCATGAACAAATTGCAAAGCCATTTTTCCTTAATTTGATTTAGTATAGGGTTACAATGACCAGTATCGTTCTTAAGCTCCCTTTACCAAACTTAGCTTCGATTCAATCCAATTCAATATTTCTGCAACTTTTTTCACAATATATACATATCAACATGAATAACATTTTTTCCAGATGTACAAAAATAATAATAATAGTTAAACCTGTCTTAGCGGCCACCTCTCTATAGTAGCCTACCTGTCTATAGTGACCACTAAAATTGTTCCCATGAAGACAAACTGTGTGTTAAAGACCCTATTTATAGCAGTCACCTGCATATAAAGGCCACATTTTTGATTTCCCTTGGGTAGCCGCTATAGACAGATTTCACTGTATTCCATTTTTTTTTCAAAACTACATGTGATATGATAAATACATTAATTGCTTTATTATATACAGTGAACAGTCATTTTTGTGAATAATGTGATATTTTTCTTTAAATGAATAGTTGCACTGATTGTCACAATTCTTAAAGCTGTGTCAGACCCTTACATAAGTTTAAATTAATGGCTTTGCAGAACGGGGTGTGAGGGATTGGTGATGAAGGGCTCTTGTTTCCATAGAAATGTTAAAAAAAAAAATTAATGGACTGAAGCTATATTTCTTATTCAAGATAATATTTCATTTTTATGTCAGAATGCAGGTCAGTAAGAAAATAAAGAGTTAATAGAGAAGTCAATACTATATTATCATAGAATTTCAGCACTTCGTCTTAAATTTATGATGGTATGGGGAAGTAATAAAATGATAACTTTGCAGGACAAAATACTAAGTTGTAGTATTAGACACTTAAGACGTGTATTTGTTTGGAAGTGTTGCTTTAATTAGTCATTCGTAATTTCATTGATCATTTTAAGTTTTCATTAATACAATTTATTTCATTTACATTTATAGCTTGGTAAATTTTACATTTGTTAATTGTCCTGTGTACTTGTTGCACATTGTAGACATACTGGTGAAAAATCATTGATCATTTATTCATTTATTCCTGGTATCATTTACAAATTGCATGTTTACAAAACAAAAATAAAGCAATGATTAGATCGGTGTCATGTAGTAGACCTCATCTGTTGTGTCCTGTAGCTGTGCACACGCCACGCGATTCTGTTGGTCCACGACCCGTTGATTTGTGTAGAAACCACCGCCATCAGAAGACACCTTGACGTCATCGGTAGGTGCTTGGACCGGTGGCGAAGAAGACGGACCGACGTCCACATAGTCGTATTCATACGGGCCTTCTTCAACGTTATCGGTAGGCGTTTGGACTGGTACAGTACCGAACGGGGCTGACTTGATCTTTTCGTATTCCGTCAATTGCGCAGCCGAAGAGGACAGTCCTGCGTCGGCGTAGTCGTAAGCCCCTTCCTCTGTAGACAGACCTTGGTCCACATCGTCATACGTTGTGTCAGGTCCCGGCATAGTTGGGCCTACTTTGACGTCATCATAAGGGCCTGTCGCTGCCGTGCTAGATGGGTCTGGGTCTAGTTTCAAATCTTGGTAGGTCTGCTGCGGAGCCGTGGATCGAGCTGTCAACCCCATGTAATCTTCATTGTCCTCAGGTTGCTGGCCTCGGACCGATGAGTTTCTTCGCATGGATAATAAAGAACAACAGGAGTACAGTATTATGATCTGGGAATTGTGGTGGGTGGTACTGCTCTCTGAATATCGTATGTTTTAAGTAGTAATAAGTTGTAATGTAGTATTGCAGTAATAGCATTTAGGAGCTCTTGCAGCGTAGTAGAATATATATATATTCATACATACAGTGTGTCCCAGAAAAAAGGAAACCGAGATTGATGAAGATATTTTTATATGTTAATAACAAATATGACAAAAAAAATCGTACATAGTTGGAAAGAATATTTTCTCTTCTTTAATTTGATACCAGTCGCAAAGATTTCCATTCACGCATGACTGAGCAAAGACAATCAGAAGGGACACAGGTATAAAATCATTTGCACGAGCAAATTTGAAATTCAAACGGTCACGCTTGAATGTATTCAGAATATCTTCGATATTGAAGGACATCATTAAAAAGCCTATTTTATCTTCTTTCGTATGATACCTCATTTATGAAAAATGAGCGATGCATGAGTGAGAAAAGACAATTTGAAATGATGCTTGTTTTAAGAAATGTTCCAAAATGCATTCATTAACTCTGCTTTCTGGATTTGGCAGCTAGCAACCAAGAAATTACCTCGCTAACGAGATTCGGAGCCTATTGTTGTGCCCGAAGCAAGATATTGTGTGAAGTCAGCTGTGCGTAAACCTTTTGTTCAGATTGCCTTCAAACGCTAAAAATGTATTCATACTGAAAATCACGCTAAAACAGGCATGTTTTAATTTTACTTGTTCTCTGTCATACGTTATTTATTTTTTTACGCATGAGGTTTCAAATAAAAGAAGAAATATTGCATATTCATGTCATGCTTTTATTTCTTAAAAATAATTACATTTACTACCCCGAAAACGCACTCAAACATGGAGTTTTTGCGTGCAAATGAAATTTTGGTAGTATGAATATTCATTGTTTTAATTCATTCATGCGTGAGCAATGAATAATATGGTGTGTATCAAATGAAAGAAGAGAATCACAGCTTTACAAACATACCTAATTCATCTAAGATATTGTTTATTATGATGGAATATTTTTGTCATGAAATCCGGTTTCCTTTTTTCTGGGACACACTGTATATACAGTGCGTCTCAAAGAAAACTTTACACTTTTGAAATGGCCCGCAAATTAAAAGAATATTTTGAATTTTTGACAAATGTATATATATATGGAAAGCTGAAAATCTCTTCTTTCATATGACACCAAAAAGTCTGAAATTGTTTTATGCTTGAGTGATCACTGTTCGCTTTTGTAAAGGACATGAAAATTAGGCTGCGCAGGGATTGGCTATCCATTGTAACAAAAGATACAAGCTCTCTTTGTGTGGGGATTGAGATATGTAAATTAAAGATCTTAGTGACTGAAAACATGAAAGATTACTGTACTGGGGTAAAGGGGTTGCGGGGTATGGGGTAATGGGGGTGACAGGGTGGTGGGATGTGGGGGTGGAGGGATGTGGGTTGGTATGGGGGTGGTTGGGGGTGGAGGGGATGGTGGGGATGGTGGGTTTGGGTAATTCTAACACACCACCACCTCTCCCACCACCCCTACACCCCACATCCACCACACTGCCACCCACCACTCTCACATCCCACCCCACCACCCCATTACCCCGTACCCTACTACCATTTACCCTAATACGGTAGTCTTTCATGTTTTCATTCGCTGAGATCTTTAATTTACATACCCCAATCCCCACCTAGCTCCACACATAAGAGAGTTGTGTCTTTTGTTTGTTACAATGGAGAGACAATTCCTGCGCAGCCTAATTTTCATGTCCTTTACAAAAGTGAGCAGTGCTCACTCAAGCATGAAACAATTTCAGACTTTTTAGTGTCATATGAAAGAACAGACCTTCAGCTTTCCATATATATAAACCATTTCTAAAAATTCCAAATAATGTTTAACCTGGGGGCCATTTCAAAAGTGTAAAGTTTTTTTTGAGACGCACTGATGATGGATTTTCTGGATATAACCTTGGACCTCGACAAGGGAGAATACAAGCCCTACATGAAACCCAATAACTCTCCCTTATATGTCCACAAGAACAGCAATCACA